>OZ010684.1:14896755-14920859 GCA_963932265.1 Thymelicus lineola
AATTCACGCCACTAGCGTTCATCCATCCAACTACAGACCGTGACCTCGGTCGATCACTTTCAGATTCATATCTTATGAATGCACTCGAAACCTAAAAAGTGCGTTTATTTAAATAAGTAGGTTTATAAGAAGTGTCTCCTATGAAAATGGATCCGGTTTTAGATTTTTTTACTATCAACTTATTTCAGGAATCAAGAGGTAAAGAGGTAAAGTAATCCACCCCAATGCCCTGATTCCATTCAGTGGGTAAACAGATTCAGTTTATTTGGATATCAGATTATTTATTTAACCGAAAGCTGGTAGATTTTATGTTCCAGTATTAAATTTCTTTCCCTTTGATGAGATAATTTGAGTTTAAAATGTTATGAGGGGAAAGGATTTCGTCGAGATTTTTGTATAGTGCAATAAGTACTCGTGTAATCTATAGATAGAGATAGATTTGTCCGTCAAGAGGCATCTAATTAAAATGCAAACGATTCCACGACACAGGCTCATTTTTACCTGACTATGTTATTATTAGGCCGCGCGCACTTTGGACACGAATTCATATCGTACGTATACTTACGATCGTGGTCGTACGAATTACGTGCGCACACTGAATACGTTTTTGTTCGTCAAATAGTTAGTGTTCTAAGTGACTCCGCATTTGTAAAGTCTTCTTTAGCGCGATGAGTAATCTGTATGTTCACGATAAATTTCTTATAACTCGCAGACTGCGGTGGCGTCGTCGCTGTCGTAGAACCGAAAGGGTGTGTGAAATATATTTAAAAAGACATGATTTTGGTATTATATGTATTTAAAAAGACAAGAATTTCATCATATTATTGAAGACTTATAGAATGACCACACACTGTCCTACATTTATGTCCGTAAACCAAGTTAATGAAATGTTCTACATCCATTTTTTAAGTTTCGACGTACGAATCCCAACAAGTTCGGATTGTTTTCGGACGTCGGATGTACACGTACGTATACGCACGACTAACTCGCGCCCAGTCTGCGCGCTCCCATATTACTTGGAATGTCGGGATCGTTCGTACGTGTTCGTACGTGTACTCACGAGTAAAATTCGTACGAAAACGTATCCAAAGTAGTCCAGGGTCGATAATTTTTGAAAACAAAAAAAATTATAATAGGATGAAACCTATTACAAAAGGAAGAGAATATAACAAAAAATAAAGGAAAAATAATTTACGGGCGATCTGAGGTCGGGAAGTGGGGGGGGAGGGGGGGTTTAAGGGTAAAAAAACGGTTTATCTCAATTTCCAGCAAAACTATAAGTCCTATGGAAAAAAGTTAAATGGCAAAGTTATAGGTAATAAAAAGGTCTACAATTTTTGTATTCACACTTTTTTCACATAATCTCAAAATTTATGTGAAAAATTCAAAAAACCAAGTTTTTGGTTTTTTATTTTTATCTTTTACAAAATTTTTTTTTTTAACGAAATTTTGTGAAAACTTACCTTTCTATGTCCCAAACATACTGTAATTTTTTTGATTTAAAATATTTATTTTTTCACCCTATTTTGACTTAATATCGAAAAATCACCCTAATTTTCAATCGAAAATTCACCTGTCAAAATATCCGCTTTTTTAAAAAAATCTGTGAGCTTTTTATTTGCTAAAATCTCTACTTTCTGATGGTATATAAAAAAATATACACTGCCATGTTAAATTTTCTCAGAAAATGCAATGAAACGACAACTATTTTCACAAAAATTATACGAGTTCGAGTTTTTAAATATATATTTTTAATATTTATGTACAATTTTGAGCCATTTATTAAAATTTACACTTTAATTAATCGAAAAACGTCAAAATCCATGTTAAATTAATAAATTAATAAGCAAAAAAATTACAAATCCATAAAGATTGCAAGAAACATGCAAAAATAGTTGTCGTTTCATTGCATTTTCTGAGAAAATTTACCATAGTAGTGTATATCTTTTTTATACCATCAGAAAGTAGAGATTTTAGCAAATAAAAAGCTCACAGATTTTTTTAAAAAAGCGGATATTTTGACGGGTGAATTTTCGATTGAAAATTAGGGTGATTTTTCGATATTAAGTCAAAATAAGGTGAAAAAATAAATATTTTAAATCAAAAAAATTACAGTATGTTTGGGACATAGAAAGGTAAGTTTTCACAAAATTTCGTTAAAAAAAAAAAATTTTGTAAAAGATAAAAATAAAAAACCAAAAACTTGGTTTTTTGAATTTTTCACATAAATTTTGAGGTTATGTGAAAAAAGTGTAAATACAAAAATTGTAGACCTATTTATTACCTATAACTTTGCCATTTAACTTTTTTCCATAGGACTTATAGTTTTGCTGGAAATTGAGATAAACCGTTTTTTACCCTTAAACCCCCCCTCCCCCCCACTTCCCGACCTCAGATCGCCCGTAAATTATTTTTCCTTTATTTTTTGTTATATTCTCTTCCTTTTGCAATAGTTTTCATTCTATTATAATTTTTTTTCACTTTTCATTATTTTTAAAGGCTTCTACCCTGGTCTAAAGTGCGCACAGCCTTATGAGGCTATAATTTCATCCAGTATGTGTGAATGACGTGTGTGTATTCATCTGTTCCCACAGAACTTAGTTAACCACTACTACAAAGTATAAGTCGTGTTACTTTGAATTTTAGTTATTAATATGATTGAAAAGAGGGACGAAAGTTGCATATGTTCAATTTTTTTCAGATTTTTATCATTAATGTTGACGGTTTTGTGCAAGAAGTCGTAATGTTAGTAAATTCCTTTGACTACTTACTGTTATTTTGACATTTTTTTGCTCTCCCGTAAAATTGCAATTTTCATCTTATGACTTTTTTCCACTGAGGTTACGTTATACAAACAGAATTTGAATCAGTACGAAATAGAACGAGATACTGTAAATACTTTTGTTTGTACTTTCTGTTAGTGACATGATTGGCTTTGGTATAAGGGTTTCAAATAATCTGTACAAGGGGTTATAAGGGTTGTTATGGAATGTATTGAAATTTGCAAGTGTAGAATGAGGTCAAACTACTAAGTCTTACACGGTTAGGTAATATTACGTTCAAATAGTTGTATTACGTTGTTATAGGAGTTATGAAACTATGCAAACGATTTTGCGAGTGGCTTCGTAATACAAGTACAAAATACATGTAATTAATCTGGAAATTTCATTAGTAAGGGATCATATTTTTGACGACATTCAACCACGCCTGGGTAGCAACCTTATTGCTTAAGACAGCTTTTCGAGTTTCGGCTGGAGACTTGGGAAGAAAGAAGTAATTCTATCTTGGTCATCAATTCATCGATGATGCATTAGATGTTGATTATAGACGACGCTGACCACTCAGGTGTCTTAGGTACTATCAGGTGGCAGGATGGGTATTTACATAAGACATACAGAGAATAAACTTTCTTTATAGTTTTTTTATTTCAACTTTCAGAGAACATTACTACATACATGAAGTACCTACGCGGTCTAATCTACGAGTATTAGTCATTTGATTATTCTAACTATGGTTCGCCTAGATCATAAAAAAATATTAAATTAAAATGACTTTTCATGTGATGATTTATTTAACAAGAATAACTCATTAGGCAATATGTGGGAGATAAATAATTTTGCTCGTTTTTTTAAGGCGAAAGCTAGTTACATTTTACTTTGATTTTAAACATTGATTTTGAAATATAAAAGTAAATTAAAGTGTTAACGGAAACGGCACTGCTTCCGGTTGACGCTTACAACGCAACCGGATGCAACTCCCCGCCACTGGCGAGCAAGCCCATATAAACGCTCGGAGCGCCACAGACGGCTCAGAAGTTGTCCTATCGCGGGCACGGCACCATTCGGAGCTCTGAACTGTCAGGTGACTATCTAATTTCTATTTTTACATTGCTAATTGCTAATGATAATAATTTTATTGTTATTATGCTGTTATTATGCTGCCATAATATTGCAATATCGATTCCTAAGTAATCACTGCTAAATAAACATTGCTGTATAATTACCGACTATCATTTTCAATATAATGTGACTGAGTTTGTTTGCCTAAATATACCTAGTTATTTCTATTTGTGTGTTTAATTCCAATCATCTCCCACATCAGAAGTGGGATATCGTAATCTATCATGCGCCTACTTGTGAAAACTTTATGATTTCAGGTGTAACAAGATGACCGATGACCACGCTCCGGCCTTTGTGTGTGACAATCGAGAACAGCATCGAGACGACCGAAATAGTATGGACTTGATGCAGACAAGCCGTGCAGATGCCAGATCATCTTCGCCCATACTTGGGTCACAAGGGATCCACCATCAGGCTCGTAATGTGGTTCATGAGAGTGAACCATCCTCGGCCGACGACTCCGCACCACTGCGAGGAGCTACACCTGCCCACAACCAGGCCATTCCTGGTACGTCGGCAGGCACCAGCGATAGCCACGAACACAGGGGAGTTAACTTTGTTCCTATCGATTTTATGCAAAATATGATGCAAGAGATGATGACGCATTTAATAAAATCCACCGCAAAAGCATTTAATCAACCTGCTGCAAAGCCTGCTCCGCGAATGCGGAGTCTTGAACACATTTATGTTCCTGCTTTTGATCCTGATGACCGAACCGATACTATCCAGGTTTGGTGTCAAATTGTTGAAGACTTAAAAACCGAATATGAGTTAAAAGATCGGGAAATCCTAAATTTGACAAGAAAAAACTTGCGTGGGCGTGCCGCAGAGTGGGCCCGACGCAATTATTCCACCATCACAAATTGGACCGAACTTAAGGCTGGTCTTATTGAAACATTTGCAGATGAAGCCCGCTACTACGACGACTTGACGCTCTTCATGGAGTACACCAGTGACCAGGCCGCGAATCTCGCGGACTACGCGACCCGAAAATGGGAGTTGGCGAAAAAGGTGATTGGCGTGGAGATGACCGATCAGCGTTTGGTAGAAGCAGTTATTTCTGGTATGTCCGATTTTCGTATGCGTTCTGATTTGTTACGACTTACACCTGAAAATTTGCCACAGTTAATTCAAAATCTAAATTCCTACAAGCGGAAGAGACCCAGTGAACAGTCTGATCGCACTTTATCTAAACGAATAAAGCCCAATCCTACAGTGGATAAAGTAAAACGTTGTCACAAGTGCCATAAAATAGGACATTTGCTTAAAGATTGCCACTCGGAGACAAATAATAGTCATCATGCTTCAACTAGTTCAAATTTTTCTAAATCAGCGCCCCCTGCTAATCATTCCAAACCACTAATAGCCAGGTCATTACCGCCAGTGTGTACTTATTGCAAGAAGAAAGGTCACAATTTTGATAACTGTTTTCAACGTCTAAATAAAGCTAAAGATGAGAAAGCAACTAGTATAAATTCTCTTGTCACCACGAACCGAAATTCACATTACATTCAAATAGACGGTAAAAATTATTCGTGCCTTATTGATAGTGGTGCCGAATGTTCCCTCATGCGTGAAACGATAGGTGATTCCGTCAAAGGTAGGATCACTTATGAGACTATTTTCTTGCGAGGTGTTGGAGACAATTCATTTAGTTCGTCTCGTAAAAAGTCATGTATGGTGTGTGTTGATGGCCTTCACATTGAATTAGACTTCATATTAGTTCCTGATAGATTTATACAGTATGACGTTTTACTTGGTCAAAACCTTTTTGAAATCCCTGGTATTCAAGTCACTTTTTCAAAGCATGCCGCCACAATTTCCCGCAACTCCTATGACATAAATTATATTGAGAATATTGATCTAAATTGCATAAATTTAAATTCTGATATAAGTAATGAAGACAAAACAATGTTACACAACTTATTAAGCTCATATTCTGACATGTTTACATCTGGTAATGCCGTTTCTCAAGTAACTACAGGACAATTGTCGATACGATTGAAAAATAACGATAAAATAGTACAAAGACGACCATATCGTTTGGCTCCAGCAGAACGTGAACATGTCAAAGAGTTGATCAAAGATTTAAAAGCCCATAATATAATTAGAGACAGTAATTCCCCTTTTGCAAGTCCCATTTTATTAGTCAGGAAAAAGGACGGAAGTGACCGAATGTGTGTCGATTACAGGGAACTTAACAGTAACACCATTCGTGATCACTTTCCGCTTCCGTTAATTGATGATCATATCAGTAAACTATCAAAGGCTAGGTTTTTTACCGTATTAGATATGGCGGCCGGATTCCACCAAATTCCTATTGCTGAAGATTCGATTGAAAAAACTGCCTTTGTTACTCCTGACGGGCAGTATGAATATTTACGTATGCCTTTTGGCCTTTGTAATGCCCCATCAGTATTTCAGAGGGCTATCAACACAGCATTGAAACCATACATAGACAAATTTGTTTTAATCTATATTGATGATGTCGTTATTTTTTCGGAAACAGAAAAGCAAGGTCTCGATTACTTGAGCCAAGTCCTTGATACTCTACGTAAAACCGGCTTCTCTCTCAACTTTAAAAAATGTAAATTTCTACAAACCGAAATTGAATATTTAGGCAGAATTGTTTCCAACGGCCAAGTAAGACCAAGCCCTGGTAAGGTTCAAGCTCTCTTAAACTCTCCAGTGCCAGCTACAGTCAAACAAGTGCGTCAATTTTGTGGACTCGCGGGTTACTTTCGGAAGTTTATTCCAAGTTTTTCGACGATTATGATCCCTTTGTATAATTTAACTAGAAATAATGTCAAGTGGAATTGGACGTCAGAACAAGACCAAGCTAGAAATAGTATCCTTAAATATCTTTCTTCAGAACCTGTACTAACGTTATTTGACCCTGCTAAGCCGGTTGAATTGCATACAGATGCCAGCTCTGCAGGTTTGGGTGGCATTTTATTTCAGAAACATGATAATCAAATGAAAGTCATAGAGTATTTTAGTATGCGTACCACTGAAACTGAAAGCCGTTACCACTCTTACGAGCTGGAAACCTTAGCAGTGGTTAGAGCCATAAAGCATTTCCGTCATTATTTACTCGGTAGATCATTTAAAGTAGTGACCGATTGCAACTCTCTTAAAGCGTCCCGTAATAAGAAAGAATTACTTCCGCGAGTTCATAGGTGGTGGGCATATTTGCAATCATATCAATTTGATATCGAGTATCGTAAGGGCGAACGCATACCCCATGTCGATTATCTCAGCCGCAATCCAACCACTTTAAATATAAATAACGTCCAAAATTATAGCGAATGGTTAGAGATAGAACAGAACAATGATTCGGAATCAAAAGCTTTAATACAATCAATCAACGACGGTAGTATTTCAAAAGATTTAGCTTCTAGTTACGAGATAAAAGACTCTCTACTTTATCGTAAATTTTCTACTAAAGACAATAAAACTAAGAAATGTCTGTTTGTTCCGAAAAGTTATCGTTGGCATATTATACAACTTTATCACGAATCAATCAAACATCTTGGCTGGGAGAAAACTTTGGATAAGATAAGAGAAAAGTTTTGGTTCCCAAATATGTCTAAAAATATTCGCAAATATGTTAGTAATTGTCTTACTTGTAAAATTAATAAAAGTCAATCCGGGTCACGTCAAGTTTCTCTCCATCCAATTGATAAACCACCTATCCCTTTTCATACTGTGCATATGGACACAACCGGCAAATTAAGTGGTAATAAACCGACCAAACAATATGCTGTCGTTTTCATAGATGCTTTCACGAAGTACTGTTTTATGAAACCCGTAAACAATCTTACAGCAATAGCAACTGTCAACTGCCTTAAGGATTTTATTTATATCTTTGGAAGTCCTAAACGAATTATATGTGATCAGGCTGCTTCATATACTGGGAAAGAACTCACAAGTTTTTGTGAACAATGGTCCATAGAATTACATTTTATTGCTAGTGGTGTAAGTCGTGCTAACGGACAGGTGGAGCGTTTAATGGCGGTTTTGACAAACTGTTTCACCATCGTTGAGAACACTTCCAGGAGGAGTTGGAAGGATGCCGTAGGCGAAGTACAGTTAGCAATTAATAGTACTTTTTGTAAAAGCACTGGCCAGACTCCCTTCCGGCTTCTAATGGGATGCGATCGGTCTTCTCCTGCTATATCAGCCTTAACTGATGATGTACAACGCTTTGACCTCGAGTCTTGTCGTCTAGATGCAAAGCAAAAGTTAGATGAACAAGCAAAAATTCAAAAAGTAAATTTTGATAAAACTAAAGCCAAAGTTGTACCCTTTAAAGTAGGTGATGTAGTTTTAGTTAAACAAAATATTCGCTCAATTAATAAACTAGATAGCAAGTATCGGGGTCCTTGCGTTATTACCCAGGTAAATGAAAACGATAGATATACCGTAAAAGTTTATAAGACTGGTCATGAACTATACGTATCGCATGATAATTTGCGTATTGTAACACCAGACATGGGAAAAGAGTTGGCAATTACTTTAGAATAAGTAATATTAAAATTATTAAAAAAAAAAAAAAATTAAAATAAGTAAAATTAAATTTTTAATTTATTTATAATTTATTTACATTTTTGGTGAATGCATTGTGTCAACGTAAGCGTCTGGCCAACGTACATCGTTGTCATAAGCAAACACTTTAAAAATGTGATTTGGCTGATATTATGTTTTCGGTCATGTGAATTGAACCGATTCTACAGTCATGTGATTTGACTATTTGTTTTAGGGTCATGTAAATTGAACCCATTGTCATGTGATTTGACTACTTCTTTTAGGGTCATGTAAATTGAACCCATTGTCATGTGATTTGACTTGATTGAACCATAAAGATGTTCCCCTTGGTCATGTGAATTGAACCACTAATAATAATAAAACTGATCATGTTTTCTCTCAGTTCGTGTTCAATTGTACCAAGATATTATTGTTACTATCATTTTTCCATGTGATTTGGTTAATTATTTGTTATTCGCGAGCCATATTGGCTGCTCGTCAGGATGGCCGTGTGGGAGATAAATAATTTTGCTCGTTTTTTTAAGGCGAAAGCTAGTTACATTTTACTTTGATTTTAAACATTGATTTTGAAATATAAAAGTAAATTAAAGTGTTAACGGAAACGGCACTGCTTCCGGTTGACGCTTACAACGCAACCGGATGCAACTCCCCGCCACTGGCGAGCAAGCCCATATAAACGCTCGGAGCGCCACAGACGGCTCAGAAGTTGTCCTATCGCGGGCACGGCACCATTCGGAGCTCTGAACTGTCAGGTGACTATCTAATTTCTATTTTTACATTGCTAATTGCTAATGATAATAATTTTATTGTTATTATGCTGTTATTATGCTGCCATAATATTGCAATATCGATTCCTAAGTAATCACTGCTAAATAAACATTGCTGTATAATTACCGACTATCATTTTCAATATAATGTGACTGAGTTTGTTTGCCTAAATATACCTAGTTATTTCTATTTGTGTGTTTAATTCCAATCATCTCCCACAAATATGTCCTTGGGTCAGGTCAGGTATATCAGTTGTAATGTAATCCCTCTCACGATTTATTGTGAAAATAGTGAGGTGGACTGTGTATTTTAAATATAATATTTTGCTCTGATACCTACGTTTGAAAAACTTTTTAATTTGTGAACTGATAAAAATAAACGAAAGAAAGAAACATTTATGTCGTCGTGAAATATGTCATGGTGCAAGGATATAACAAAAGTAGGTACTAGTACTAACAATATGTAGGCATACAAAATTATTGCGTGACGAATTATATTGCGTGATGATATTTTTGTGGGTATCATGTCAACTGACGAACTTGTCAGGAGCCTCAGCCTGTGCCATGAAGTGGCTAGCCGGTTAGGGACCACGGCTGTTAGTTGACAGTGTAGTCCCCTTTTTCACGTAGTTCCACATGTGGTGTCTATCTTATTAATATTGTATATTAACATTATTTTAAAAGCAGAACAATCCAGTGTTGAAGATAATTTACAAATACGAAACAAAATTTTACTCCAAACTTACAGATACAATTAATCATTTGTGAAAACCACAAACAAACACAAGAAAACTTCTAATAGTAGTATTTTTAAAATACTTCCACGTATCGAAAATTTACTGATAACTAGTCAGACGACCAAAAAAGCAAGTAAGTAAATATAGTGAAGTTTTTACGTTTATTTAATAAATGTTTGAAACAGCGTACGATCTAACAGACTAACAGTTTATTGACGACTTAAATAAATAATACATATTTTTTAGTAAAGGATATAATGAAAAATTAAGCCATTGTAATGAATAACTTTTTTAATTGATTATTTATTTTACTGAATATCAGTCTTTCAAAAGACTTAGCAAATGCAAAAACAGTTTGTTTTTTTTTAATTTATAACAAAATTTCAGTTTTCGATAGGTAGGTATATAGTAACAAAACACATGTAAGAAGACATAACGTCCACATGTGTGTATAAATAATCAAAAATATATAATGAAAATGTAACTGTACAAGTTGTTTGAGAAAAATATTGCTATGGTAATTTTTATTAATAATGATTTATAGAATTTTTGTTTTCGTCTGTGCGTTTGTTTCGACTAATCTCAGAAACAGCTTAATAGAATTATCCCCTTTCCAGTGATTTATTGTAGCGGTTCACAAATAAAAATATTATCAATTTAAAGAATACCGTCCTTACATTATTCGAGTGTGGGTTTAGTGAACGGTTTATCGAACCGAAGTGAGGGTAGAAAGAAAGAAAGAAAGAAAGAAAGAAAGAAATTATTTATTATGTTAAGCACTGCAACAAGTTATAAATTTACACTCGATGAATCACATCACACATACACATCACATCACACACACACATCATACAACATACACACATACACACACACATCACACACACATCACACACACCATTAATCACATCCATTTACATCATTAATTTACTAGTATTGTATTCACAATGTAATGCTATTTCGACCTATTTGCATGTCGCTGTATAGTTTTAAACAAACTACGTATCACTAATGATAAGAGTCGTTAGCGTCTTGTAAATCTTCCCGAACATCTTACAATCATTTTATCCGGCATGTCAGTTTTGAATGAGGTCAGTGGATTGCTGGTCAGTGCTCAATCAAATATGCTAAATCAAGTATATAAAACCATACATCATGATTTAAAATATGATAGAATAATAATAAAATAAAATAATTTATTTGAGACTTTCATCCATAAATTGGTTAGTAACAATAAAAACTTGGACTAAGGTTAGAAGACATTAAAATATAGACACACACAAAAGTATCGATCCTAAGGACACCAAAGAAATCACCGATGCGTTGTCGTCCGAAAAACACGCAAGAGGCTTTCATTAGGTATTACTGGGTACACTAGGTACATTAGGTATACTGGGTGCATTAGGTATTACACTGCGACCATAACAAATAAAAAATAAAAAATTGGTTTCACGGTCGATCTAGAAGGAGGGTGCTTTCAAGTCAGATAGGTAAAAACCCCTTCGATACAAGAATATTAAGTCAGCGTACAATAGGAGGGACCGTTCGCCATAACCTTATCTGTTACTCAACAGGATACACCATGGTACATCAAGGCAAGGAAGGTTGATTTGAACTCAAAATAACTGGAGTCCTTTACATCCCAATTTATTTATCCTAATAATTTGGATTTAAGACATCCCAACGCAGTTCTCAGAAGAAAAAATGCTTTTGTCCTAAGTATTTGAAGTTACGCTGTTGATATTTCTATTATGCAACTTATCTTCAGACTAGACACACTTTAGACACTATTTATCTATATTACCTTAATTATTATATTCAGGTAAAGTTATATATTTCATATCGACGCTTAAAAGGAAACATTGACTAAGCGACATTGAGCTAACTTTAAAGGAGAGCAGTTTAAGGTTGAGTTTTTAGAAAAGTTATTGTATATGCCACAATATCGATGATAAAATAAGGATTCCAAAACAGTAAAAATAACGTCGGTAGGAGGATTACAAAAAAATATTTTTTTTTCTAAAAATTCCAACTTTAAACTGCTCTCCTGTAAAGTTAGCTCAATATCGCTTAGTCAATGTTTCCTTTCAAGCGTCGATATGTTACTTATTTAATTTTGAAGTAAAATCATTAATCATAAATACTTACCAAATAACTCTTTGAAGTTTTTCATTTATTACACGCCAAGTTAATTAACTCCGCCAGAGTTGCACAAACAAGAACCCCACTTCGATTTCACGCACGAAAATCTTTAGGAACTTTTCTTTAAGTATCTACTTGATCAAGCGATTAGTGGACCGCGATATGGATACTTAACTAGTAACTACTCTCGTAAGTTCACTGTAACTTAGTTTGAGTCAAGCAAATGTGTATTATTATAATCAATTTCACAGTAATCAACTTTTTAACTTCAATTTAAACCAAATATTTAATGTCAATTACTAGTTAACTATTTATGATAATAACGACAAATTACACTTTATGCCGACGCAGCAAAAGTTTATTTCGCGTACTTTACTATAAGAGAGGGAAGCGTCCGTCGCGCTTGAAAGCTCGCTTCAGAATCGCGCTGAAATTCTGAAAGCGTATCCTTTGAGTCATGAATGTAAACTCTTCCTACACGTTGTCTAATATAATTGTTCCATATATTATGAGAAAATTATGTTTATTATACCAAATTTTGAAAGCGTCTGTACGCCATGACTGGATGCTTATAATTTATTATTTTAAGGTATAGGTTGAATAAGCAAAATAATTAAACATCGTCTGCCATCTTTTCATGTTGTTGTCAATACAATACAATACAATACAATATCTTTATTTGCATATACATGGGTAATATAATTTACATAAAAGGATTACATTAGATTTGTAAGTCCGTAAAATTCCACCTGCTAAGGTATGCAAATATTAAAATAAATAATTAAATTTTTCATTACAATTAAAATTTTATCATTAAAATCTTAATTATCAATTGTTGCGCTATCCTATAATTATAACATATTAAAAAAATATCGCAAATATTCTGCTTATATCTTTATAAACAATTAATAATAATTATGTTATAATTACGTTTTTTCAGCAAGTGTGTCAAAATATAAATAACATTATTATTTATATTTTTATTTTACGTATTTGTTTTAAGTCAAGGCAGTCTTATGACTGATTCTGCTTATATCCGTTTTTCTCTCTCATAATTTATTTGTATAACTTAAGATTTGATTTGTCTAATAGGCGAAGTATTTTTTTTAATGCTAAGAGCATGCAAACGAGCAGACGGGTCACCTGATGGTAAGTGATCACCGCCGCCCATGGACATTAGCAACACCAGGGGCGTCACCAACGCGTTGCCAGCCAAGAAGATGACGATAGACCCGCTTCTTGAAGGACCCCATGTCATAGCTAAGAGGGAACACCGATGCAGGTAGTTTGTTCCACAGTTTACACGTGCGAGGCAGAAAATGACGTGAGAACCGAACTGTGGACGAATGCCATACAAAAAAAGTATAAAAGAGTATAAAATATATTTAAAAGATTCTCCAATCATTGTAATGAATCGAATGTCTTAAGTTTTAAGTACATATAATAGACATAAAATATAATTATGTCGTAAATCAAAGATTTCAGATCATAAAATGGAACGTCAAGCCGGAACTAGCTTGGGTGTATTCGGAAGTTGAAAATGGCAGCACCGTGCAAATTGTCTACTGCCATTTGAATACACGCGGTAGCGGGGTACCGAGGACAACTATTGACTTGGCAGCCGCAATCGTTCTCTCTTTAGAGAGCTCACAGACAGTGTTGCCAACTCTACAGTTTTAACTGTAGATTTTTTCGATATCTTCACAGTTTTTAGTTTAGACCTGCAAATCTACAGTTTTTTCTTTATAATACTAGCACCATCTATTTTATTCGCTGCGTACCCAAACTCAGGAATAAATAGTCAACCACCAACATACAATACACTTTACAAAGTCAGAAATTAAAAAAAAATTATGAGTTCAATGTTACAGATGACCATTTAAAGACATTTTATAAAAAGATGTACGATTTTAAAAATAAAAATGAAACTGAAAATCAAGAGTATATGCAAATTGAAAACGAGGCAGTATTAGTAGAAATTGTGTATTTTTTTTAGATTTAAAGTTGATTTACGAATATAAGTATAATTTTCTTACTATTTTATGTTGTTTTTAAGAAAAGCTGTAGATTTACAGTTTTCTAAGCAGAAATTTACAGTTTTCTACAGCTTTTTGAAAGCTTATTTACAGTTTTAATCTACATTAGGGTTGGCAACACTGCTCACAGAGGAGTAATAGTGTTCTGTAGCTCACAGCTTCCGAGCTAAGCGGACGTCTAGATTAGAACGTCGTTATAATGATGGCCGAGTTTAATTTGAATTAGCATTGCACAACGTTAACTTTATGGAGAGCACAACTGGGTACTGTGTGTACTGGTGGATTGCAATCAAGCAAGCATTGCTTGTGTTGACCAGTCAGTCGCGCGTAATGCCGGAGCCAGCGAGAAGTGCACGTGGACTGTTTTCTATGCACAGTCATACCCTTTTCGAAGAATAGCACTCATGCGGCTGTGATGATTTGCTTCTGATGGGATAGGTCATGGTGTCAGCGATTGTCGGATCGATCACGCGGGTTTTGATAAGCGCGGGAAGCGCGGGCAAGTTGTGGAGCCGGGATGGCTGTGAGTGTGCAATGCGAAGTGTGAATTATGGTTGGGTATCCTGAATGCCGCACCGCGATGTAAATCGAGAGTAAATCGATACGTCATATCAACGTGTGTAACAATGGTGATCGCGTATTTAATTAGTAACGTCTGTAACCTGTGTGTAACAAAAACATTTATTGACTAAAATTATTTAAACGCCCAGTCTCTTATAATATCTGGACCCATATTCCTGATAGTAATCTTATATTAATTTTACAATCTGTCTATAAAAAATAAACATTACTTAATACTTTTGCCGACACATTTGTTGTTTATACATACAACATCTGGTATGAAGAAATAACAGCTTACTGGTTTGAACCTCGTTTTCCGATTAAGGACACACACGACGGGGATAAAATCTACCTTATTTTCTTATCCTGGTCGTGGACTATCTGATCTGTATGCCAAGTTCCATCATAATGTCCTGCGCATTATTATACTACGCGAATAATGAAAAGATAAATATCCGAACATCTTTACAAACTTATACATTAGTAGTAATACTAGCTGACTTGACAAACGTTGTTCTGCCAAAAAAATTCTGGATTTAATCAGCTAGCGATATGAAATATACTTTACGACCTATTCTCATATCTATCAAATATACACAAAAAAAAATCATAAAAATTGTTCTTGTTCATAACTGCTATATAAAAAAAACATAATAATTATATAAAAGAAAAAATAAGAAAAGAATTTGCAGCTCCAATAATTCGGAAGAAGAGAAATGGAGTTCTTGCAATGACAATATCCTAAGATTGAAGAAAGATTAGGAACCCAAATCAAACGCCCAACTTAGCTTATTGCTTATCATTTATACCACTATTGAGTAAATGCCTTGCGGCCACTGAGACCGACAGTTATCGATGGATTTTGCTAGTTCTTACGCATGACCTCTTCGACAAAGGTCAATCATTCATCATGATATGTGAATCTGGAGTAGGTGTCTTTGTTTTAAACTTAAAATTCTAACTTCCTTTTTATTAGCGTTCCATAGTCAAGACGGAACTTATATTTTCGTCATGTCCATCCATAGTAGGAATGACTTTTTCTCGTGTACCCCATAGTATGGGGTATCGTTTATATTGATGTTGGGGTATCGTTTTCTTTCAAAAATATTACGGGTTTGCAGACTATTTTTCGAGTCCAGGGTCCGTTTGCGTATTTCAGCATTAAATTGCTCATTTTGGTCAGGGTCAAGTGTTAAGAGAAGATAGCCTGGGAGTGAACCTACTATATAACATACTGGTATTATATCTGAGAGTACTTCGGAAAAATATAATGAAAATATCTGCTCATTTTGTGGACTCAGCAATAAAAGTAGGTAAATTTTAGAAAAGTTGAAGTTAAAAATATCGAAAACAGTGGCACTTTACTGTGGTATTTTTTTTATTTGGTAGGTCAACCGCTAATCTATTTTTCCTTTGGGTTTGTCGTACTAATTTAGGACATCCTGTATATGACCTTTACCCATCGCATTTGTAAAAATACACCGTTGCGGGCCATGATCAACATTATTAAAATTATTATCTTTATTTATACTTACACTGCTGCTATTTCAATATATTGTGAAACATACACAATTACTTTACAGCTATTTTTCAGTATTGAACCCAGAACAACACAGTAATTTACGAACTGAACTTTATACCGCAGTATAATAAAATGAACCGGTGCTTTCGACTATAAAAACGTTGTTTACCTCACTTCGGAAGTCCTGAACTTACCCGAATGTTACTTATGTAGAAGAAATGGTCGGTCAACAGACCTCTCAATGTTAAATCGGTTGTAAACTGTCTGTCAAAATCTGCTTTATGGTTCCTAAACTTGTAATTGCTGTGTTTAATCCCTTAAACGGGATTATTTCAGCTAAACCAAGCCACAAATTGCTGAGCCATCGGCTAGGTATCATTGCAAATAACGCAACACACCTTGTCTTATAGCCCTATACTAGGATACCCGGTGTCGAGAGTGCCATGAAAAACACACAAAGACAAGAACACACACTCACCCAGACTTAAAACAGAAATTAAAATATTTTAAATAATCATTCGAATATCGGCCTCGCTGAAAAATCGAACCCAGGACCTTCAGCACGACGATCCGGCTCGACAACCGCCACACGAATCACGTCATAAAAGTAACATGCTGGATTGATAATTTAATTCAAAACGCTTGAAATTTCTTATTTCCACACAAACATCGGAATGAATAGTAAGACATACAAAAACACTACGTAAGTACAGTAAAAAACCGTACAAGATGTGAAAAAGTTTACCAATCAAAAATCATTTTTAGTGCGGTAATTTTTAAGTTGTTTTATTATATTTGGAAATCTTAATTATGTTTAATATTAGATACATTGTATGAAATATTATTATATTAGATTATGAGTATTTTTTATGAAATACCTACAAATATGTACATCATAAACTTAAAAATGACCACCCTGGAAAGTATGCTATTTGGACTTGTCAACTCATTCACATCTATGGAATAATATTTTAATATGACAAGATAATTCTTCATGTATAATTTATAGAACTGCAACTCTCGCAATAATATAATTTATAATGTAACTCTGCAAAAGATACACACAAAGAAACCGTCGATTTGAATCGAAAACTCTTCAAGAAAGGTTCAAAGACAACACGAGATTCACACAAGGGTCGAATAAACATTTCACCTTTGTTTGCCTATTAAAGGTTTCCAGTCGCTCAGTGTCGGAAAATCCGTATTTTTTCGGTAACGTGTGTGTGACACGTTCTTAATCGGTCGTTGGCTGGTTGTAAAGAAAATACTTTGACACTGCAGAAAGGTTTTTATTATGTGAGTAAAGCAACTATCATCTTCAGGGTTTTATGGGTCGCTTCTATTTCATATAAAATCATTATTGCTAATTCACATGCTGTCGCGGTTATTAAGTGCAGTCAAATAAAAACAAGATATTATTTTAAAAACAAAAACTTGGTTTTACAGTGGCGAAGGTGCGAATACAAAAAAAAATTGTTACTGTGCCGTTAACCGTTAAGGAGTTTCTTCGCCTGGAACCCAGTCTACATAGGTCATTCTTCGTCATTCATCTCCGTTTCATGCTTTTGTAATCTGAACTAAAGCAATTAAGTTTCCACCACCACCTTTCCTAAGCCTTTAGGTACCTAATTGTATCCTAATTCCTATAAATGGCATCCTAATGGTATCCTAATTCCTATAATGTGGAAAGTTTAGGCATTAATGTGAACCTGCATGGTTTGTTATTTTTACGATTACGCCAAACAAACGTACAAAAAGCTGAATATGGTTACAAATCGGGTACAATAAATCTATGAGTTTGTTCGAAAACAATGTTACCTTAGTTTTCTGTATACCTGACATTCGCTCAATTTATCTTTACTTTGTCTAAAATATGGCAAGCTAATAGTTATTGTTCAGAGATACCTAAAGTAAAAATGAATTATTTGAGTGATCTTTCAATTGTGCATCATATTTTAATTACGATAAATGAAAAACTACACAAAGAACCATAATAGAAGTAAGTTTTTCCTCCGATCACACTAAATTGAACCTTCCAAAATTTACCTTTTAATGGTTTAAAAGTTAATATATTTTTAATTGTACATTTTCACTAATTTTGCAGTCTTTTATATAAAAGTATAATAGTTATATTAATTCTCGTATTTCGTTGTTATGTTTCCCTTAAAACCATGTTATTTGTTTAAAATACGACGAAAGGATGCAGAATTAATAATGCCAGTCGTATAGAATGAGATGAATGCACCGCGGCAGAAATTAACATTCGCAGACCGAGACTAATATTTCAGTTCCCTACTTTGAATGCGAAGCCATGTTTTAGACCGACGTCCCCGATCATGGTAACTTTTAAAAAATACACTTATGCAGATAAAAGTAAATTTCTCCTAACGTGCGTTGGAACATCAATACCAATTTATGAGTAACCATATGAACTTTGCCGATACGAGTAGATATATTAAAGCGCTCGTAATCAATTATCGATAGTTGGACGGGTGAGTACCCTGAGTACTAAAAGCAAAAATTTCCTAAGCGCTTTCATGTTTCAGAGTTGTTTATTATTAAACAGCAGTCGTTAAGCGATATCAAGGTCTTACGATAGCGATATCAAAACTTCCGATACATGATTTTCAGCTTATCTATTATAACAAGCCTAAATGTCGCGGTAGACAGGCCTGGCTGGTACATTAGGTCACACAGCGTACAGAAAGCCGACTTGTATGAATAAATAATTCCATCACAACTTAATTTAAATCGTCTAGTGTCGGTTGCGACATAGCTTATAAACCGAGCCTATGAATTAAGTGATGATGAGTACTTGATGTAGGAATAGCTGAGCTATTCCTACTATACTATTGTAGGCCGTAGGGGTTAAAGCTATTATAGCTCTACACCAATCCTCAATGGAGCAATGTGGAGCTTTTGATATCGCTTATGGCCAGAAACTGTACGTCAATCATCAGTTATCGCCTAATCTTTGGATGGATGAACGCTACTTTACGATTTAATAATTTTTGTCATCATCAATCACCAGAAGGCATATTCAATTTAAATATAAATTTATTATGCATTGAAGGCTTTTCGAAATTAACTACGGTATCGTTTCAACAGGTCACTTTGTTTTTGACTGTTACATTGTGGGTTTTTTATTTCTCATTGCCTACAACACAGGGAATTCTAATTCAGTGGTGTTGGTGTGTTAGATGTTGTGTTAGCACTTACAATTAAATACTCAATAATTAAAACTCATCTCCAAGAATTATTTGTTTGGAAGTAATCATCCAATTACTGTTTAAGTAAGCCAAACGCTTTTGATATTTTAACATCTTTGTCAAATCAAAATATGTTTTGCCTTTTCACGGTAACAGCGGCATGATTGCAAGACGACGTTTGCAAAAATGTATGTGAAAAAGCATAACTTCATCCACAATGCGTCAAAATGTCGCATGACACAGCGACAATAATACACGTGTATTCATTCACTGCTTGCATCATGAATGAACTTGAACTCTTTACCCTTTTATACCCTAAACGGTTTAAGTATTGGACATGTCATTGTGCAAAAATTCACGGCAGTATTCCGATGAATTAAAAACTGGACAAGTGCGAGTTAAACTCGCGTGGAGAGGGTTCTGTACGTTGATTATCTATTTAAGATCCCTATAGCAAGTGTTTTCATTTGACATAGATACCATTTTAATTTCGATATAATTTTTTTTTCAAAATTTTGTTGTTTATTTTATACCATCGTCTTTGGGTCAAGAAAAAGCACATGAGTAACAAATTTTAACTCATTTGCTCCAGTAGTTACGAAAAAAATTGTCTGTGAAAGAGGATCAGACACACGAGTGATCTTATAGGGGTTCCGTTTTTGTTTTTTCATACGGAATCCTAAAAATAAAAACTATCATGGCTAGGGTACCAAGTAATAGTCGCTGAACTACGGAATTCTACAATGCTCGTGGCCTGATACCCAATTTACACGGATTAAAAATGCAAAAAGGTTACTAATATACTCGTAAGTAAAAGGTTCGTAATAAAACGTTAATTGTTTTCAATTTCGGTTCATTAATTCATCCATTTATTTATTAGTACCTATCTATAGCAGTATTTATTGAAATGCGTACAGGTATCAGTATATACATATTATGTATACCCTAGCGGTTAGAACGTTGGTCTCCCGAAAGCAAAGGCCCGAGTTAGAATTCTGGCACGGACCCCTGATTTTCAAATTTATGTGCGTATTACAAGTTAATTATCACTTGCTTCGGTAAAGGAAAACATCGTGCGGAAACCTGCACACCTAAGAGTTTTCTATAATGTTGTCAAAAGGGTGTGAAGTCCACCAATCCGCACTCGGCCAGCGTGGTAGACTACGGGCCTGTACCCCTCACATTGTTAAAGGAGATCCTGAGCCCAACAGTGGGACAATTACGGGTTGTGACTGTCTGACTGACTAATTGAAGTACCTATCGAATTAATTTTATTGTATGGATCATTCAGATATATCCTACTAAATTCTAACATTTAGCCGTTTACTTAGGTCAAAAACGTTACCGACTTATAACTTGCCATTCACACAAAGTCTTGAACTTGTAAACATTAGCCAGCTCATAAATATGCTACGAATACAGAATAACTGGAGAAACTTTCCGCGAACAAATCCCCAATCCGCAGTGATGACAACACTTTCCGTCAGCTCCGATAAGATTTATCAAGACGCAACCTTGTTTTCGGGTGAATTGCTCGTATTTTCTTTTACACTTGACGAATATTACTAGGGTTTACTCTACTTCTAAGAGTAGAAAACAAACATTAACAATAGAAAGACCAACGTCGTCATTTCGACATGCAAGTAAGTAGTACACATAAAGTCACTTAATGTTACGGCTACTGGACTTCTTAAGAGCTTAATGACCCCTGAAGAATGAAAATTTCTACTGTCAGTAGGCATGAAACAAATCGCGCCATTAACGCAGACTAATGGTGAACGCACATAATTATGTCAGCACCGTACATGCCAAACGCACCGCATTTGTATGAAATCATGTAAAAAGCCCGATGCGGATGACTTACGCGGCCGCATATAAAAGCGCTCATAGCTCGGCGGCTTGCGTCGATCCTGTGATCGACAAAGTAAAGCAACAGCGGGCGCGGTCGGTAGTTGGATGGGTGACCGCTAGTGGTAAAAAATTCTTGAGAATTTTCGAGCTTCGGAGGGCACGTAAAGCCGTCGGTCCCGGTTGTTATCATAAGATAACAGTCGTTAAGCCACGTCGGAGGCCTTCGGGCAGTTTTAAAAATTCCGACACTCGGGTTGGGCAGTAATCTCTCCACCAATCCGCGCTGGAGCAGCGTGGTGGAGTAAATCCTTCCTCAATGGATGCCTACGTCATAAGAGGAATACTTGTGCGAAATTTTAAGTTTCTAGCCCTAAGGGTTTGGCCTGTGCATTGATATATCAGTCAATCATTTTTGCCTTATATGTTATACAGATTAAGAAAAAAAAAAGCTTAAACTCCATACTGTAAAAACGAACGAAAGATAAATCCTTAGTGAGTCCAACCGACCTTCTTTCGTGCCCTTGACTGAACTTGACCCTACAAGATTTCACGTCTCTGGACATCTCATAAAAGAAACGGGGGATGATATTTTTTAGGGTCCCCGAGCGGCCGTAGCAAAAGTTTAGCTACACTTGATTAGATTACGGACGTAATGAACCTTCGTGACGTAGGCTTACTTATCAAGTTTTTTTTTAACATTTGTAAGATTTTTTCTGTTAGTGGCACTTTGCATGCCAAATTCGTGACCGCTTATTTGGCGAAGGAGTTATTATCAGACTAATATCTCGTTGACTTCGTAAATGTGAACTTAAACGAAAATAAATTAATAATGTAGGATAATTAATAAAATATAACGAAACTAGCAACGCGCCAGGGCTTCGCATGCACAGAACTTAATCTATTATGCCTTCATATCATATTTTTATGTCGTAGGTAACTTAGTGTGGTATCAGCCTGTCGTTTCAAGCAAGCCTGCTCTCCTGAGAGTTCTTACTATATTTAAAAAATATGGCCGAAGCATATCCACATTGTGCATTGCAGCAATGGACGTTGCGATAATGATAACGATATAAGACTATCATTGAAATACTTTTTTCCATTGTTACATAATTTGTCAATAAATTGATTCAGTAAAGTGATCTACTTTCGAAAATAAATAAATCGAAAAAGCATATTTAAATCTATTAACAGATAACCTAAAATAGAGATAAAAATAAACAAGAAAAACTATTCGAAATGTAAACGAAAAGAATGGATTTATGTATTATTCATCTGATCTGGGGCAAACAGCTTCCGACGTCGCCGGCCCCGCTTGCCCCGCTTGCCCCGGTTGCCCTGGTTGCCCCGCATGTTCCAGTCCCCAGTGTGACCGACAGCCGGAAACTGCTGCGTTGGGTTCCGGAACAGACCTGTCATCTGTTTATTGTGCTCATTGTTGTAATGTATTTGTACAGGGAAATTACATGTGAAAATCTCCGGTTTCGTTAGCCTGCAGGGCTGTCAACATACCATTGGAATTATTATACTTACAGAGAATACAGCGACCAACTGCGATAATTTAACGGGATAAATATACCTAATTTTATCGACAAAAATACCCATATATAGGGGTCTAGCCCTGTTCGTTTTGGAATGGCCGCCATTTTTTGGAACGAAGTTCCTTATCGCGCGTTGTGAAAGGGGGCTAGACGGAAAATTACCACACTTTTTGATTTTACGAATGACGACACTTTTTTTGAAGTGATTCAGTGAGTTTGCCAGAGATGGCGCTGTACTGTACAACTTTCTGAATCACGCTAGCGTGATTAGTTAAGTTTTACAGAGATGGCGCTGTACAACAAAACAATACTTAATCGATAGGAACTTTGTTCCATCCGGGTGTCCCTTGACACCTCTCATGTTTTTATTTTTATTATGTTAGACGACTCTGCCGAAAGACTTAGATTTGTCTGGACATAGATGTGAAAAGTATGTTAATTGAAAGGTAATAATACCATCTATTCATTAGAAAAAAGACTGGATGAAGTTTCAAATTACAAAGGTCATTAAAAAATGATGATTTTCAATGTAGTCAAAATGTTAACTATTTTTTTTAAGTTTTTCTAACAAACTTCAAAAACTAGCACATTAACACACCTTTTTAATACATGCATTGAATAACAAGGATTTGGAGGACAAGAAGGACATCTTCACGTTTCGGATGGTTTAACACCGGACTTCTAAAGTCCGATTCACACAGCAAAGATTATTTTGGATGACACTGCATCGGTGATGCCTTTGGTATTAGATGTCAATGGAAGACAGTGACCAAGTACCATCAGGTGATCTATCTGTTCATTTCACTATTTACATGTACCTAAAATTCAGAACGAAAAATTAATAAATTCATTAACATTAAATTCAGAACGAAATTCAAAACGTTCAGAATTTGCAAACGCCAGATGCGGGGCGTACCCATTAATGATAGATAATAATAATAATATATTCTACCGTTTACTATTATTTTAAAATAAATTATTCTCCAACTACACGAATCCCTCTGTAAACAGCTGACAGAATCTGTTAACCGCGATCCCTGACGCCGGTTATATAAAAACGGGGTCCGGACCCAGATCGAGATCTTTTTTATGATTCACTAGTGACACTGTTTGCATTTCTAATGTACAATCGTTAAGAAAAAGCGCGAATTGTTTCTACAAAAATTACAGTGCTTTTAGTACATGAATACCATGAAGTATTTTTTTTTCGAATGAGTAGTTGCTGTTGGCCCTACTGGCTTTTACAGCTTCACGCGGACCCAGCTGATGTGGGGTGAGCAATGTCAGCGGGAGT
>OZ010684.1:14921059-15034229 GCA_963932265.1 Thymelicus lineola
GGCCAAAGTGGTTTTTTACTGGACTTCAAGTAACGAGTGAACCCGTTTCTTGTCTACCTTCTAAAAGTACATCAGTTGGAACACCAACTTTCAACTCTAAGTCCACGTAAACCTTTTACAGATATTGGAATGAAACAAGATACGAAGGATTGAAAATTTACAATATCAAGACCGAGAAGGCTTTGAATTGGCGTATGCCATTTGCTAAATTTAAACAAGAAGGTAAAGATAATTTGGCAGCAGCAATAGATATTCTTTTAAAAAACCAAAAGAGGCTGATAACATTGTTCAACAGAAAAAAGGAACGAAGAAGTTTACACTTACTCCTGCGAAAGCACTCGGCATATTAATATCACTTAAATCATCTAGTAGTGGCAGTATATGACTTTGAGGGAATCTACTCTTCGTGAAGATATCACAGATAGATATCCTTCGTATTATAAAGTCTAACAAGCTAAGTTGGATTGTTACCCTCCAAAATAAGCAATAATGATACCAGACGTAATTGCCAAAGTGTCTCTTCAAGCACTTTTAGATATTACTGCTGCTAGAATTATACAAAGTTAACCACTAGAAACTAAAGGCAAGTGTATGATTTTGATTTCAAAGTGGGTATAAACAAAAGATCGAAGGGGAAAAAAGCAGCGGTGACAGTGATTAATCAGTTTTTATGACAACTTTAGTTCCACTAAAACTTACTGTTGCGGAAGAAGTCATATGGGAAAACCCGGGACCCTGTTCGGCGTATTGCCGTCCAATACAGTTCCCCTTCTTAAAGAGTCTAAAGCTCTAGTGCAAGAACAGTTGGCCAAAATGGAAGACGAAATGAGAAGCCTTAAAGTTACCCAATACGACAATAATCAAATCACTCATAGTCACAATGACCACGATCGATGGGGAGGTATGCACCTATCTTTCAGATGCTAAATCTCCTGCAACTTGTTATTTGTGCTTGGCAAAACCTTCCGAAATGAATGAATTGGAGACAATTTCGCAAAGACGTGCAAACTGATCTCTACAAAGGATATGGCCAACATCTGTATAGGCATTTGCCCCACTTGTGAAATATAATGTACACATTTTAATTTTACCTTACATTAAAGCTTACAATATCTACTTTGAAAATTTCGTCAATAAAAATCTTCAGAACTTGAGATTCTCCTTTTCTCCTTGGGAGTTTTAGCTTTTGTAGTTTGACATTCTGCAAAACATAAGAAATTGTGGAAAAGTGTTTGAAAGAGAGATTTTTTTTGTAAAAATAGCGAGATATTCTTTGAGTAATATTGCAATAAAAACATAGTAATATTGTACATTGCCACGTGAACCTAGTCTTAGGTGTAAGCGCTACTTACTTAATAGTAAAGAAAAATGCCATACCTGTATTGCAGTGATCCATTCTACCAATATGGATTGAAGGTTTCTTGCTAGCGAAGATTTTGAGTGACGCGCCATGCGCTCAATATCAACCGCGCAATTATTGCATCTCACGGCAAAAAATTAAACACAATTATTATTTTGCAGAAATCAAACTCAAAAATCAAATGTCAATATAGCAGACATTTGCATTTATGTCAGCCAATTGTCAACCTCCAGTAATAGCAATGGAGGAAGTAGAAGATTATACAACTTATTTTTATTGTTAATTTATTATGACTACTAATGGCGGAGTTCAGAAGAAAATTAAAATTCTAGTTATGTTTTAATAAATGGAAAACATGTCTTTTCAAGGGACTAAAACCTTGTACAAATAAGAGTATTTTAACCATTTCCGGAGTACATGTTGGCCACCTCCTTTGAATTATCTTCTCTGCACGCTCGTATCAATTGTGTGGAATGGCTGCTTCATATTTCATACAGACTATATTTGAAAACTTTGTCAACTCGTATAAGAGGAGAAAACCAGCTTTTAATAGAGGCAAAGGAAAAGGAAGTTCAATCTAAATTCCGGGAAGAATTAGGTTTGCTGGTCGATAAAGCAAAACAAGGATCAGGAGCAACAAACGATGGGAACACAGCAAGAATTTTGTTTTTTGAGTTTTCAAAAAAACTGCTGCCATTACTGGCTTAGATGAAGAGCTCATACGAAGATTTGCAGTAATTTTACAAGTGATAGCATCGGGCGAAATTATTGACAGAAAAATTCAAAGAATATACTCGAAAAACTACGGAAAGGTATATCGAGCTGTACAATTGGTACTATAATGACAGCAACGGTACATAAGATCCTTATGCATGGTGCTAACATAGACAATGTAGCAATTGTACCCATCGGAAAACTTTCCGAAGAAGCCTCAGAAGCTAGAAATAAAGATTTCCGCAGGTACAGGGAGTTTCATTCTCGGAAGTCTAGCAGAGTTAATACTAACCAAGATCTTTTGAAAATGATCCTTCTTTGGAACTATGAGATAATGGTTGATAAGTAGGTGCAATAATAATTAAAATAGTAACAATAATGAGCCGAGTACTGACAACATTAAGTCGAGCTCATTGACTAAATTGATGAACACAGGGATCGTCATTAGTAACTGATTAAATAACCATGTAACCTATTATACAAGGGCAGGTTAGTCGGTAAACTGTTATTAAATAGGTTAGGCATTGCAGTAGCTCGTTTTAGACAACGTGTCAAGTACCAAATAGGGCCTTGAAGGCCCTTAAGCATAGAAAATAACGTGCACAATGTGAAAAATAATAAAAAAACTATTTCATTTTTTTTCACCCAAAGTCTATCGAGTGCGCGCAACGTGCGATATGTCAAAAAATAGAGAAAAATAGTGGCAATAATCGTACCAGAGGGAATTAGGGGCACTCTCCTCAGTCTCGAATAAAATCGGTTTTTCTGTTGTGTTCCATACAAATTTAATTTAAAAAAATTTTTTTCGTGTTATAGTCGCCTGCGGTGCATAAATATGATAATGTTGTGGCTTCTAAAAATGTTCTACGTCAGTTTGCGACAAGAAACAAACAAATTTTAACATAAAAATCCTAAGTCTATGAAACCCGATTTTCGTCCCACTGTGCGGCGCCCTATTGGAAAACATACAGAAAAGACAGGACGCGGGCCTGCGTAGGCGCCAGCGGGGGAGCGGAAAGGACGCGGAGAGCAGGTCTCTTAAAACGTAGTGATTAAGTACTCTGTGGCCGGGAAAAGCCCAGTGTGCACCGACCGTCACGCCCGTTCCTTGTCTTTTCTATATGTTTTAACGGCGCCCTGTCTGCGACGGGTCCGAGCCCTGTCTTCGTCTTACGTCTTTTCTGTGTGGCCCGCGCCTAAGGCGTCGCGACTGCGACGGGTCCGTGTCTTGCGTCTGTTCTGTGTAGCCGGCGCCTTAGATAGCAGTCGTTAGACCGTTTTGGAAGCTTTCGTGCAACACTTGGTTTTAACAATTTATACTTCTTATCATGTTGTAGAATGTCTTGAATGTTGAATGTCATGCCTGTGGGTAAAAGTCTAGATACACGTGTTTGATTCCCGGGTCGTTCTTGTCATTCTCTGTGTAAGAACCTGTGGTTTTCGTCTAAACAATTTCCCGGGATCAAAGACCCGATCAGATTTCCGATCCATGTTGACGGTCACGTCTTCCGTAAACATTAATTTGAATGAATTCAATTTGGAAGGGAATTGTTGAATTGAAATTTATTTCGTTTTTAGCAACAAAAGTAATTTAAATACTAGAAAAGAAGTAGTTTAACAATACGTTGTATTTTATACATTTTTATAACATAATTTTGTAGGAATGTAGGAGTACCTACCTACTTTATTTATTTATTAATTTAATCTTTATTATACCTAATAAAGATGGTATATAAGGCGAGCTTTGTAAGAATTAAACAATTTCTTATCAACAGCCAGTTACATGGCATGGGCAAAATACAAAAACGTGTACCTAACCTTTCATTAATTGCATCATTTAAACGCAATTACGTGTTGAAATGTAATTATAATTATCATATGCTAATAAATATGTCAAGCATTATCACAGCGATAATATCGGATAATTATTTTAAAATAAGAAACCTTAAATAATTTTAAACTGATAAATATTATAGGCTAGTTTCATGATACTAGAGTTTTATTTCATAAACTTTTTTTACATTAATTATGTACACTTGCTCCCACACTAGGATTCCCTATGTCGTGGAATTTATTCACTAAATGGAATTTATTTTATTTTATTTATTTATTCCAAAAATAAATAATTTTTTTGCAGTGAGTATCCATAAAACCTGTATAAGGTTTGTCTTGGATATGTTATCGGCCAAACCTGATTTCAGGACAAACTAATTTGGCCTAGGCCAAACCAAGCTAACGTGGGTGACCGCTAGTTTCAAAAATTTATTGAGCTCTTCCGGGCTTCGGAGTGCCCGTACAGCCATCCAACCCGTACTCAGTAGTGCCATTAATGGGTTGGAACCAGACTGTAGAGCTCTTTACCTCTATGCATGAGAGGTCAAAGAACTTTTTACTCGGCTTCCCATATATTATCAAAACATATTGATCGATTAAATGCTTTTCTGTACAGCATTTGTGTTGAGTTTGGTATGTCCTACGAGTCTGATTCGTAGTAGGAGTCAATTGACGACATTAGTGGTATCGAATATATAGATACTTTGTAAAGATAAACTAAACATATTTAGTACATATTTAGTACCTATATTCTTATGATACATTTTGCAACAAGCGGTAAGATTTACACAATTTGTTAGAACTTAAGTATTAGATATTATTTGGAGTTTGATTTATTTCCTTGGCCTTCGTGATAAGCATTTTAATTTAGCCCTTTAGTGAGATTACACTCAAGCATTTATTGCGTAAAATAATGCCCATAATAGACAATAAACTACCCGTGCTAAGTTTGTAAGTCACGTAAGCAAGAGGGCATTCACCCCACCCTTATCCATACTAAATGTTCGCAGTTTGTATTGAGACAAATTAATGAACTCCTCTTGTTCAGAGATTTATGATCCGCTGTTATATTGGATCGTTTAACGCGAAATGAGATTGCGGCCGCGTCATTATGCAGATTCATGGAACGATAATTAAAGAATTCTACATTATTCTATGCTACTGAAGTTAACTTAGGGTACGTTCTGAAGTTGGAGAGGTGACGGTCAAAAACATAGTGATTTCATAGCATAAAAGGTCTTGGTTAGTTCATTTATAAAATAATAAAAAAATTGATGTGATTATAAAATAGATTATATCTATGAATTCGGAAGCCAAAGTATTCTGGATCAGTTAATTATCTACTGACAATTCTGCCAAAAGGTAATGAGACCTCTTCAATAAATTTAAGTAATAACTTGGCTATGTAATAAATATTAGGTAATCCCAAAATTATTTTGTTCATCGTTTAGAGTCTAGACATAAAGTTAGTAACTAATATCGAAGTATTTGTTTAGGGCAGTAATATTTAATATCACGGTTCCATCGATATAAATCCGATACGGTCAAAGCGCGCTTCGACGATCAAAGGAGCACTCAATAATTTTGATTTTGGAGAGTGAAATATCTTCGTAATATTGAATTATATCTGTTACGCTCAAACACCGAAAACTCTCATTGTGGCATTAGGCCCACGCGTTGTGGCATCTATAGAACGTCCACAGCACGAAATTCCTAAGCTATTATTTCCTACAGTACGCTCATCAACATCATCCTTTACCTACTACGTTTCCACTTAAATACCACTACCTATACCTGGAATGTATTCACGTATTTACTTATAATACAACTAGCTGTGCCACGCGGTTTTACCCGTGTTAATTTTTGGAAAAAAGCTACTAAAATATACGATTTTATATAGCCTATAGCCTTCCTCGATAAATGGACTATCAAATATAAAAATAATTTTTGGATTTGAACCAGTAGTTCCTGAGATTAGCGCATTCAACCAAACAAACTCTTCAGCTTTATAATATTACGATTTACGAGTAACCGCCCTCGCTATGCTTCGGTTTTCTTTATTTTTTACAGCTTGGGTTACATTATTGGAGTTTTATTAAGGATCCCTAATTTTTTTGAAAATATAATATAACCTATGTTACTCGGAGATAGTGTAGCTTTCCAACAGTGTAAGAATTTTTCAAATCGGTTCAGTAGTTTTGGAGCCTATTCAATGCAAACAATCAAATCTTTCCTCTTTATAATATTAAGTATAGATTAGTACAGATATTGTTGCATTGGCGATTCCTCTGATATTGTCATGTCCATGTGACGGTAACCACTTATCATCAGGTGGCCCGTATGCTTTTTCGTCTGCCCTTCAGGCTATAAATATCAGGCTATAATGTCCGATTAACGAGAGATCGATTCTCCACCAAACTATCCCTTTTTGTCGCAATCTATTTGCTCTTTAATTTAATGTATGAAAACTTCTAATGTGAAAATATAATATACGTAAATGTATACCACTGAATAATACTGTATGTCTAGTTTCTTAGCTACATGAATATACATTCAGGTATCTACTCCATCAAAACCACAGTCATAATCTATTCGGCTACTCTCGGTAAGTAAAAGTAGGCATCTTCTAATTCTGATAAAGGTTCGAATAACTAAGTATTCACCTAAAGACCTGCTATAATTATTCCTTAAAATATTTCTGAAATTCATATCCAAATGTCTTTTACAAAGAACTTGAATACGTTTTCTTTGAGGACGTTCATTAAGCTTCAGATAGCCGTTGAAAGAACCGACCACGACTCGATAGGAATGAATAAAACATTATATTTCAAAGAAAATTATGTTTATTCAAAATCGTGTTATTCGAATATAATATTCAACTAGCAACCTAGCTCGGCTTCCGAAAGGGGCGATTAAAGTACAAAGAAAAATTAATAATGAAAATTTTTACTTATTTATAAGTACGCCTTTTAAGGGTTCCGTAGTCAAAACGGAACCTTTATTGTTTCATGTCCGAACGTCCGTTCGTAGCGTAGCGCACAAGCTCTTGTGGTAGAAATCACTATTTCGACGGGTTCAATGTGAAAAGAGTTGTCTACAAAACAGCTATAATGCAGATATATTTGGCAAGGGTATACTTATTAAAACTACAAAGTGCTAGAATAAAATCTTAAAAAATAATTTCAGGGTAATTTATTTTTTCTCCTTTACCCTAGAGTGTGGGATATCATGTCATATCATTATTTATCTTGCAGTGGACCTCCAAAGGCTGATGGATGGATGGATATCGTTGGGATATTGTTGAAAAGCATTCAAAATATTATGGGTATGCACAGACCATATTTTGATTCAGAGGTTCGTTGCCAAAATATTCGGCTCTAAAGTCAAGTTGTGTCAGACAGGCATACCTATTTAGTATTATTTTATGTAGTATTCCTTAATTAACTTCGACCTACACCCTCGAAATATTTAAGCTGGTTGTGTGAGAATTGTATTATTGTTTGGAATGCTCTAGCTTTATGAGATTGAATCATTTCAAAGCACTTCTAATGACTGTGGGAGTTTATGGAAGCTTGACATAATTAGGTACCTATATTTGCTAGCTTGACAAATTCTATTCAGCAATTAAGTCATTAAATCATTAAGATTATAAATATTCACGACATACTTTATTATGCATACTAAGAAAATGTAAATAGGATACACGCAACAACTATTGCTTCTTGAACGGTAATCTATTTATGTGTGGGTACTTCTTGAAGAAGGTGAGCTACTTCTCCTTCGTAAAAGCCTTCTTGGCTGAACCATTCCAAGTTCGCCCTCTATACGGGTAACAGCAATTATCCATTCGAAAAAAGAGATTTTTTTTTTAATTGTGACGTAATCTATGCACCTTAACTACTGTTCTATCGGATAATGACATTGCTAAAAGTCATAACTAATCATTGAAAACAAGTATCAGAATAGGAAGCCAACCTATGCCATTCAAAATCTATCTATCAATCAGTATCCTAAGCTAACATTAATAATGTAGTACCACAGTGTAGTACATTAGAGAGACAGGAAGAACCAGATGTAAAAATTTCAATTACATTATCCATAAATCAAAGGATATTATATACGAATGTCTAATTGTAAGTTAAGAAAGTTTGACACGATTTACGTTTTACAGCCGTGTAACGCCATAAAGTGTACCTTCCATAATTATGTTATGTTACTTAGGTTAATTGAAATTTCTTAGTAGGTATAAAGATTTTACTGTTCCTTTAATATGTAAGTTATTTTAAATTTTGAATTATAAAAACTTTAATTTTGGCTATCATGTAATTTATTTTATTATTAAAATAACGACTGAAAGATTGTGTTTCATAAGAAAATTTGTTATAACCCCCTTCGCTTTAATTCTGAAAATTTATGCCTCACTACCGACAATCGAAAAAGAATTGTGTTAGTGCCCGATTTTAGAATGGTAATTTTAGAACTTAATGAAATAAAATACAAAATGTTAACCCAATGTTACTAAGCCCCAACACATCAGTTAAAACCGTGTCCGAATCGTAGGTATGTAAGATTAGACAGACGCATCAAGTCAAATCTAGAAAGCAACAAATCGTCGTTTGAAAGGAAAAATTGACTAAGCGACATTGAGCTAACTTTACAGGAGAGCAGTTTATGTTGAATTTTTAGAAAAGTTGTTGCATATACCACAATATCAATGATAAAATAAGGATTCCAAAAAAGTAAGAATAACGTCGGTAGGAGGATTACAAAAAATATATGATTTTTTTTATAAAAATTCCAACTATAAACTGCTCTCCTGTGAAGTTAAAAATAAAAAATGTGAAGTGTGTTGTGGTTGTGTTTTTAATTGCGTTAGTAAATATCACCAATAATAGCTTGTCCCAAGTTTTTTATTTGATTTATTAATTATAAGATATTTTAGTGCAATTTTAATTATTTTTTTTTTTTTTTAACTATTGTAATTATTTGTACGCCTTTAAGGCAGGACATAGCGATCAATGTGCATATCTATAACATCTGTATATTACCTGTATGGTGTACCTATTGTCCACAATAAAGAATGATTTGATTTGATTTGATTTGAATATATTCCGTGAACAGATATGGACAGAATAAAATATACAACTGCACTCTTTTAGGGTTAGAAGATAAAGTTAAAAGATTTTAATTGAAAATTCTTGGTAAAACTACCGAATCAAAAGTTTGCAACGACAAAACAAGTCAGCCAAAGTTGAAAGTACTCAACCCTTCGGAATTCCAATTAAAAGGCACTTCTAATAAACCTAAAACCATGTTTATTTAGATGCGGTACTATAATTTCATATCTCTAATCTCATAATAAGATACCCCGGTTCTAAATAGCGATAATAGCTAAATTGTATGGAGTGAAATTGTTTCTACTTTATGGTAACCACACATAATATATCAGCACCGTACGCGCCGTATCAAGGATTTCGTTGTATTAAATCATGAGAGTCCGGTGCGGGGTCATCATTTCATAAATCGAATTTTAAATGCGACGTGTTCGGCGCGTACCATACTGGCATAATTATGTGCGATCATCTTTATAAGGTTAAGACTATAGAGTGTGAAAGATGATAGTCGTATAACATTATGTTTTTACTTAGATTTATAAAGCATATAGCAAAAATGACATCGGTCAATAATTTTCGGTAAAATGAAAGACCAAATAAAATTCGGTAAAGTAAGGGCCCCAGGTTGAAGATATAGGTTATTTATTATTCCGGAAAACTCGAGCAGATATAAAGCAAGCAAGCAACAACCCATAATTGTCCCACTGCTGGGCTCGGGGTCTCCTCTCACAATGTGAGGGGTACAGGCCATAGTCTACCACGCTGGCCAAGTGCGGATTGGTAGACTTCACACACCTTTGAGAACATTATGGAGAACTCTCAGGTGTGCAGGTTTCCTCACGATTTTTTCCTTCACCGAAGCAAGTGATAATTAACTTGTAATACGCACATAATATTTCAAAATTAGAGGTGCGTGCCAGGATTTGAACCCGGGCCCCCGCGTTCGGGAGACCAACGTTCTAACCAATAGGCTATCACTGCTTTTATATTAGAGCAGATATTGTATCCAATAAATTTTGAGGCTCACATACTGCCGCATCCGATTAAATATTCCTTGATTTGTGCTAGCGTCAACTTACCTTGTTTCGGCATTAGATCAGAGCCGCTTTGGTTACTAAGCTCAGTTGTAACATGGAGGTACTTTAGTGCGTCACTTATAGAACGGAGGTCTAGAGCGGAGGATTAATTAGAATGTTTGTATTTGTATATGGCGTAGCTTAATCGGTATTGACCCTGCCTGCGAAGCTAGGGGTATTGTGTTTAAGTCCCGGCCGGGGCAGATAAGGCAGATAAATGTTTGTTTTCGATTTTGCATCTGAATTTTTTTGGTCTTATTTGTGTTGTGAAAACAAATACAATTGATTCAAACTTTGTTAATGTTACTTGCCTTCGCATTATCCGTATTTAAAAAGTCAATATATGTAATCAACTCCCCTCCTTTTTATGCTTTCATTAGCTTCCGCCCGAGCTTTGCCCGCATGGATCTCAGTCAATTTACATAAAACCATAATTAATTATTCACTTTAACCTTTCTCAATAATCACACTATCTATTAGTGAAAACCGTATAAAAATCCGTTCAGTAGTTTTTGATTTTATCACGTTCATACAGACAGACAGACAGACGCGGCCGGGGGACTTCATTTTTAATATGTAAGGATAATGAGTACGGAATGCTTGGACTCAAAAATGGATATAGCATTGAAAAACATTGAAGCCCCTAATTACATTGAACTATTAAAAGTTTAATTATTAATTTAATTGCGTGTATGTACCTATACCAAAAGTTCCAGTTTAGTATTTTATAAATTTCACTCGGATCGCGAGGGTCACTAAAACCACGAAACACGGACCTACTCGTATATTTCACGACCGGGCCACAAAACTAAACCATTTTCCTATTGGTAGTAATCTCAGTATTTTGTGGGGCTACCAGAAAATATTGAGATATATATAATAATATGATACTTTCATTACATAATCCAGTTTTCAGAAAATTTAATAGCTATCAATGAAATTAATAATTATTATTATATAAGAGTTTTAAAATATTTTATAATATTATCATTATGTAGAAATTATTTATCTTAAGTTTCACACATTCCCATATATTCATCGGATAATTATTAGTTTCGACCAAGGATAAACTAATTCATTTGTGTGAGAAAATTTAAATATTTATTTGTATATTTAAGCAAAATTAAAAAACAAATAGGTATAGACCTCAAACCCTAAAGACCTCAAAACCTAAACAGTTGGTGACGTGTGAACCTTATCAAACAATCTACGTAGCTATCATTTTATTACAGTGCGCGAGCGACGCTAGTTTGATACACATCCGTACTAATCTGCTCCGTAAAAATTAATTCAAAACGACAGTTTAAACCTGCTAACTTGTGTAAAATTTATACATTTCTAACATTTAACAGTAAGACTCATTTGAAATTAAAAATTATTAGCGTTCCAAATTCGAAAAAACAAATAATAACGTTCATCAATTTTGAAAACGCGTACGCGTACTTGTGGTGAGTCATCCGGCGTGCTGCGTTCGAACGAGCAAGTGCAATTGCCTCCAGCGTGCCTCGTTTACGACCTACTATACCACAAGTATCTCAAACACGTTTATAATGCCGCAGACGAAAACTAAGTTGGGATGTTGTGATCGCCTGATATCATCACCAAATATCTTAAGCTGTAGCTCCTGTAAAAAAAAGTTTCACTTAAACTGTGTTAATATAAATAAGCCTCTGAAAGACCTTGCTGAAGATTTTAAATCTAAATGGACCTGCCATAGCTGTTACTGCAAACTGCCGAAATCTGAAAATAGTGAGACACCAATTGATGGCGCAGTTCAGCACTTGCTGAACCAGGAGGAAGACGAATTTATGTCACAGGTAACCACTAGAAGAGGAGGCCAAATAGATAAAAAGTCCACATCCAATATTCCAATTGACACCATTCGACAAATAGTCAGAGAAGAATTCGAAAATATACTACAAGTCTTTAAGACGAATATACTAGACCAATTCGAACTAAAAACAAAAGAAATTCTAGACAGCTTTGGACGTGTATCTGATTCCATATCGGCGATAGAAAAACAACAAGATATTCTCAAGAAAGACGTAGAGTCCAACGCTCTTCAAGTTCGTCAACTAGAGGCTGAAAATATCACCCTCCAAGCTACAGTTACTGATTTGAGTTCAAGGATCGCACGCATGGAACAGCATTCTAGGGCTAACAACCTAGAAATTCAAAACATACCCGAACATAAGACTGAAAATTTACTGACTATTGTAAAACAAGTTGCTTCTGTTTCTAACTTCAAATTAAACGAATCTGACATCCACGTTTGCACAAGAGTTGCAAAAATAAATCGTGATAGCCAACGTCCCCGTTCAATAATTGTTAAATTTAGTTCGCCCAAAATCAGAGACGAACTTCTAGCTGCAACTCTGAGATTTAATAAAAAAGCTAGTAGCATCCAAAAAAAACTTAACACTTCTCACATTTGTCTTAGCGGTACAAAACAACCAGTTTTCGTAGTGGAACACCTTTCGCCCAGCCAAAAAGCTATTCACGCTGCTGCACGTACAAAGGCGAAGGAGCTCAATTATAAATTTGTCTGGGTAAAGGGTGGACGAGTATTCATGAGAAAGACTGAAGTATCCGATTATAAATTGATTAAAAGCATTCAGGACCTATCCCAACTAAAGTAGCACTTAAATATAAATTGAATTGTCTCATTTAGAAATTAATATTTATAACTTTTTTCTTTTTGATCTCATTTTCTCAAAACAAAAGAATAATTATAATTATGTTAATTGATCACTTAAGAATATATTTTCAGAACGTCAGAGGGCTAAATTCAAATGCATCACAGGTACGTCAACTAATATCAATTAATGAATATGATGCTTACATCTTTACAGAAACTTGGTTAGGTAGTGGCTGTTTCGACTCGGAAATTTTTGACCATAGGTATATCATATACAGGCGAGATCGCGAGACCTCTTCTATTTCAAATTCTGCTAGAGGAGGTGGTGTCTTAATTGTGCAGGAGTGGGAAAGCGAGTGTGAGGACCTCTGGGTTTCAATTACTATCGCATCTAAATTAGGTAAGAATCCCACAACTATAAGACTTTGTGCCGTTTATTTGCCGCCACCTGTAACAATCTATACGTGGAAAGTATTCGCAGATAAGGCAACCTCAGTCCTTGAATCACATAGCGATCATAAGTACACATTGATTGCAGGTGACTTCAACTTGAGTGGAATTACGTGGCAATATACTGATGATGTTAATTCAGTAGATAATGTTAAATGCACGATCCCGACAGGGTACGGGAACCGTGACCTTTTATGTAGATTTGTAGATTTTTTAACTCTGAATGATTTACAACAATTTAATAGTGTAACTAATGTACAAAATAAAATTTTAGATTTAATTTTATGTAACAAAGGCGTCTTAAATATTAACGAATGTTTTGACCCTGTAAGAAATATTGACAAATTTCACCCAGCACTTGAAATAAAAATTTATATTGAACCTTTTCCGATTGCAAAAACTTACCTTCCTTCTCGTCCAAACTTTTACAAAGCAGACTACGAGACAATACGGATATTTTTAAGTGAGGTGTCTTGGATGGATGAATTCAGCACCTGTAATAACGTCAACGATATGGTAATTACATTTTACGACATATTATATAAAGCTATAACACTCCACGTTCCTTTGACAACAACCAAAAATGGTTCTCATCCCATCTGGTTTTCACCCCATCTGATATACTTATTACGTCGAAAAAAGAAATACCATGACAAAGTAAAAAAATACAAAAATCCTCTGGATATATTGGAGTTCGAATATTTAAGAGATGACTGCAACAAATTAATAAACTATTGCTATAATAGATACATAAATGACATTGAAAATGAGCTATTGCGGCACCCAAAAAAGTTTTGGACACACATAAAAAATTTGCGTAAGAATTGCTCATCTTATCCAAATACAATGACAATACAGAATGGTTATTCAACCACCGATAAAGAAAAAATATCAAACATGTTTGCGGCCCATTTCTCATCTGTGTATGAAAAAGATGACAGTGACAAAAGTAAATTAACATGTTACGCTGAATCTCTTGATACAATAGGGGACATTCAATTTACATCAAAGGAAGTTGAAAAAAAACTAAAAAAACTTGTAATCTCAAAAGGAACTGGACCAGATAATATACATCCACTATTGTTAGTAAATTGTGCAGACATATTGGCTTCTCCACTTAGTTTTCTATTCAATCGATCTCTCCAGACAGGTATATTCCCCGATAAATGGAAGGAGGCTAGGATACTACCATTATTCAAAAATGGTAAAAAGGAGCTTATATCGAATTACCGACCAATATCAATTTTATCCACGATATCAAAACTATTTGAATCATTGGTCCATCCCGTTATGTACAATCATTTACATAAATATATTATTACTGATCAGCACGGCTTCATGAAAAACAAATCTACTAATACTAATCTAGCTCTTTTCACATCCAAAGTTAAAGAAGCAGTTGATCAAAATATTCAAGTTGATGTAGTATACACAGATTTTTCAAAAGCTTTTGACAAAGTCAATCACAGAATTCTTCTTGCCAAGCTGTTTGCGCTCGGAATTACTGGTAGTATGTGGGAATGGTGTTCATCATATCTCAAAAATCGAACTTCTAGTGTAGTAGTGGAAGGTAAACAATCTCTTCCTTTTCATGCTTCTTCGGGAATTCCTCAGGGATCAACTTTAGGACCTCTATTCTTTAATGTCTTCATAAACGACATCAAGGAAAAACTAAACTGTAAAATTTATCTCTTTGCTGACGATCTCAAAGTTATGTCACCTATTATTAATACCGCAGACGCAAAATACCTTCAGAATGATATTGACAATATTTATGATTGGTGTAATATTAACAAAATGTATTTAAATATTTCAAAATGCTACCATATTAAGTTCACCAGAAAACATAATTACTTAACTTCAGAATATTACATAGGCGGAAAAAAAATCCAAGAAGTTTCGACCATACGTGATCTTGGAGTGTTGATGGACACCAAACTTAAATTCTCAGACCACATTGACAATATTATACTAGAAGCAAACAAAGCACTAGGCTTTATACTTAGGTCCACGAAGAATTTTAAAAGACCAGCCACTGTCATTCAGCTTTATAACAGCTACGTAAGGAGTAAGCTGGAGTATTGTAGCATAGCTTGGTGTCCAACGTATAAAACTCATATGAACAGAATAGAACGGGTTCAAAAAAAATTAATGCGCAGCCTAGCATATCGCTTCAGGCCACCTAGAGATGTAAAGACTTACGCAGATAGACTAAAGCATTTTGGACTCGTGCAACTCAACACCCGTCGAAGTCAGTTAGATTTATTATTTCTTTATAAATTAATAAATAATATCACAGATTGTCAGGCCCTACTATGCATGGTGCAATATAATGTTCCAAGCAAAATACCGAGAAATCCATGTACTGTTTTCCATAATAGGCTGACCAGGACAAACCTTGGTCGCTCTTCACCTGTGGTCCGTATTTCTCGCCTGTATAACGAGTGTGCCAAAGGTTACTCAGATCTTGACATTCATTTTGATAGCATCTCTAACTTTAGACTGAAGCTCAAAAAGTTGACGTATCCTGATATATTTTGATTAACTTATGTTTGTCTTATTTCTGTTTTGCTTTAATTTAGTTTTATATCTTAGTTTAATATTGAATTTAAATAATTTTATTTTTGTTGTGACTTCAATGTTATGTACCTATACCAATTTAATATTCATGTTATACTTGTGCCCTTAATTTAATTTAATTTAATTTCCTGTTAACTTGTTTTATTTATTTTTCTTATCCATATTAGGTTCAGTTTCAACATAGATTGTTTTTGAATTTAAATGTTAACTCAATGTTAGCTGAATATTTGATTTATATTTATATTTATATTTTGTAATAATATTGATTCTGAATAATTTTATTTTTGATGTTGACTATTTCACTAAAATTTTAAGTCCATTCTTATATTTTAATTTTGTGTTTAATGAATGTTAATTTAAATTTTACTATTATATTATTTTGTTTTAAATATGTTGTAAAAATTCGTTAATCACAAAGCATGCTGTGGTTACCGGTTATAGTAAGAACAGTTAGTTAGATGTTTATATAAGAAAAAATGTTTCATAAAAATGTAAACGCTGTATCTTACGTTGGTAATCCTAAATAAATAAATAAATAAATAAATAAATAAATAAATAAATAAATAAATTACGCACAATAAAATGATCGAAATTGGTTCGGAAGAAATATTACTTCTTCGTCTATCTGTCGCAGAAATAGATTATTACAATCACCCATCAGTGAGGTTCAGGAAGGATGAAAGCTTTTAGTAAATTGCGATCACACGTGATATCGCGTATCAATACACGTATGAAAATTAAATATTTATTTTGAATCTATTACTGTTAATAACTTAAGTACAGTAGAGCTTAAAATATGATTCATAGTTCTACATAGCACACAAAACATTAAAGTTATTTTGAACCACGAATACCTCACATAATTTTTATGTCATCGAATAAAATTATAATATATTTTCCAACTCATAAAATATTTATTTCCCCGTAGTACATCTCCAAATAAAGAATTAGATCAAACATATTCAAGTGAAATGATACCAAGTTTTACGTTACCCGATCAACTGTTACCAAGTCGTATTTCGATTTGTCATAAAACATATATTTTACCCGACTGCCAGGAAGAGTTGTTTCTCACACGTATCTTGTATGTATGCATGTCATTTTACCTCATGTCTTCCAAACCGCTGAACGAATTTATATAATTAAGATATCGTTGGATTAGTCTTGATATCCCACGTGTTCTTAGATATGTGAAATAAAAAAAATATGGTGGCTGTGAGATACCATTGTTTGAAGTATCAAAAAACAAAAATAAATCGAGTAATGCAATGGCTTCAACCCATTGATGGCCCACTATTGGGCACGGGTTTCTCCTCTTCAGGAGGCCTAGAGCATACTCCACGCTGCTCCAGTGCGGATTGGTGGAGGGGTTAGTGGCCAACCTGAGTGTCGGAAGTTTTCAAACCGCCCAAAGGCCTCCGACATGGTTTAACGACTGTTATCATATGATAACGACCGGGAGCGACGGCTTTACGTGCCCTCCGAAGCACGGAAACGCTCTAGAATTTTTTGCCACTAACGGTCACCCATCCAACTACCGACCGCGCCTGCTGTTGCTTAACTTTGTCGATCACTTAAGATCGACGTAAGCCGCAGGGCTATGAGCGCTTTAGTAATGCAATATTGGTATCAAATTAAAGAGCTCATCATAATGATTTCAAAAAGGTATCTATACCTATCATGATAGCTTTTTTGATAGCAGGCGGGTTTGTTTTTATTTATTGAAGCATAAGTTGATACAATAAGCTTGTTATTGTATCAACTTATGACTTCACTTGAAATAATATTTTATTACGCATCGGGAAAGCATTCACATTTTAGTATTTTTTCTGCAATTTGTAAAGAAATAAGTAGACTTCAGTGCTATATTACAACTTCAATTCATTTTCTCATATTATTACTCTGCCGATGTTACAAATTACTTCAGACTATTTATGTTATCCTAAAATACTATTTCTAGAGATGATTGTGATATCAGAAAAGGTAAAAGCCAAGAAAGCTGGTGAAAATGGACTGTATTATTGAAAATCTTTAATTCTTCCATATTTTTCTACGAATTCTATTAGTTCTAGATTACATAGAAATCTTATCTGGATTTCATATTATTGTCCATAATATAATATATTTTATATGTGCGTTATGTAGTATCCAAAGATTCAGAGAAATTACGGCGTTTACTAAGTTTTGCTACTATTCTAAGCAACTTATTTTTCAAACATCTTTACTATACAGACATCGGTGTCAGTTACAATCTTTTTATTATATATCATATTGTATGAAATTAATCAAAATAATTTCGTAAACGTACAATTACGGGTTTATTATAGTTAATAAATATTTTATCAGATGAATCGTTCTTCATCTGTACCTACTTGATGTTACGACCTTCTTAGAACTTAATGGAAAGGAAAGTAGATCTTTATAAAATTGGTGTTTATTTTATCTTCCACGCGGTACTCACGTTATAAAGTGTTTTACGAGTAATTCCACTTTATGTCTGGTAACACTGTATCCTGGGAGGGTAGTGGTGACCATGACATTCTGGGGTTATTTAATACTAGCGTTTTACCTGCGGCTTTGCCCGCATTTTAAACCGACTTCAAAAAAGGTTCATTCAATTCGACTGCATTTTTTTATGTCTGTTACTTCAGAACTTTGATTCGTTGAACCGATTTTGATGATTCTTTTTTTAATCGAAAGCTGGTACTTGTCATATAGTTCCACTCAAATTTGAGCGAGATTTGACGAGTATTTTTTTAGTTATCTCTAATTTTGAAGTCGGTTATTTTTTGTCAAGGATTATCCGGGATAATAAGTACCCTGTACATTATTTCAGATCATGATGTACCTGTGTGCTTAATTTAATGAAAATTCGTTCAGTAGTTTTTGCGTGAAAGAGAACAAGCATCCATATACTCATAAACTTTTCACATTTATAATAACTACGAGTATCTATCGAGCATTTATCTTGTATATTATACTAATATTTGTAGTTATTCCTTGTATGTGTAAGTATTATGTAATTATTATTTGAGTAGTTTATCTTATTTATTATATTGCCTGTGCACCCTACCCTTTTCACACTTATTATGTCTATGTCCTCTGCCCAAAGGTTGTCTGGAAGAGATCGTTATGTAGCGATAAGACCGCCTTTTGTACTACATGCTTTATATTATGTTTTAATGTAGTAACTATTTGGTGTGTACAATAAAGAGTATTCTATTCTATTACGAGTAGTAGGATGTATGAAGTTCTTACAGCAGATTTCTACAATATTCTATCCTTACTATTGGTAAGGTAGTTAGTATATTGTTATTATATTAAGATTTAATTGTATCTACTAACCCCTAGTTTTCAAGATTTATTTTTCTAAAAATTTATTGGCTGATATTGCCTGAAATAAATGTTTATTATTATTATTATCGGCTTGAAACTGGTCATACCTAAATAGGTTTTGTTTTGTATTTTATTGATAAAATTTGACTTTAAGAGGACTCAGTAAATGTAGTGGTATCACATTTGCTGTGGGTACGCGACACTCGAAGTCAAAGTCAAAGTCAAAATATTTTATTCATATAGGTATCACTGATACACTTATGCACGCTAAATTCTATCGCAAAGTATTTCATAAATAAATTAGGTGGCAAGCAATATTCTTTCATTACGAATTAATCGATTCGTGAAACAAGTACTTATCCGATCTAACGACTGATATCTAAAGCGCGTCACACATGGCGAAGATACGATAATATTTTCATATTACGCATGTTAAGATATCGAGCGATATGGAAATTTTATGTTAAGATGCTTAATATATCGTAACATGCCATGTTAAGATCCAAAATATATCGTAAGCTCCTTACACAGTGTGCACAATATTCGATGCAAAATGGAATGAAATATATTAATTTTACTTCTTCTTAGCCGTGTTGGTGTTGGCGGCTTAGAATACTGACGTGTCTGATGGGTGTCGTAAGAGGCGACTTAATCCGGCCCGCTGGTGGTAGGGCCCTCGGAGGGATTATATTGGTAGTATTGATTTTAATTGTTTATTAATACCATTATTACTATTATAATTTCTCCAGGGGTTCGCCTGGATAGCTACCACCAGCATGAGTCAGCCGCCAAACGACTCGTCGTGTTCCGGCTGGGGGCTTGAGAGCCAGTTCTTTCTTTCTTTTTCTTCTTTCTTTCCTGGCCGGCAACGGCAACGGCATCAGTGATGCCTTTGGTGTTGCTGATGCCCATGGGCGACGATAGCCACTTACCATCAGGTGGATCGTCAGCTCGTTTGCCGGATATTTTCATAAAAAAAACCTATTCTCTCTGTTTTTGTTGTTGGAACGAAGTTCCTTATCGCGCGTTGTGAAAGGGGGCCAGACGGAAAATTTCGACACTTTGATTTTGCGAATGACGACACTTTTTTTGAAGTGATTCAGTTAGTTTTACAGAGATGGCGCTGTACAAACTGCGTAACTATATAAGGTAAATGAAACTAAGTATCCATAACGAATTCAAAAAATTTAATAGTTTCCTTGAACTTACGTATGTTACAAGTATAAGTTGATAGCGTGATTCAGAATTAATTTACTAACGCCATCTATCCGCAACTAACCAAACTAAATATCTTAAGTCTGAACAGGCGCTGTACAACAATACAATACTTAAATCGAAAGGAACTTCGTTCCATCCAGGTGTCCCTTGACACCTCTCATGTTTTTGTTTTTATTATTAGTACGCAAAATATTGGAAACTATTGGAAACTATAAACTTTCCTTTGACTTTTTAAAATATATTTGAAACATTTTCGATGAAAAATCTTCGTAAAGATTAAACTCACCGCGGTCTTTCCTAAACTTTATATGATTAATTTCTACCCAAATTGTTCGGTAATGGCAACGTGCAGCAGAAATTTTGAAGTCATATTCGAAGTCAGAATCATCATCCGATGAGCTATCCAATAAATCTAATAGTAAGGCCGTATTATTAATATTAGACTATCCTGTATATAGATTGCGGGGAAATAACCCCAGTGTGACCCAGAGCTATTCGAGCGGATATAAATATTATCGTATCTTAGCCGTGTGCGATACCTTAAGATACTATAATATTTTATAGCAAGGCATCTTAACATAAAATATTATCGTATCTTCGCCGTATGTGACGCGCTTAATAATAATTGGGTCCAACAGCGCCTTCAGAAAGAGGGGAGCGCCCAGGAAATGTGTCGACCCCAACCAAAGTTATAAAAGTTGTTATGCTATAACCGCTTCAGAACAGTAGATATTAATAACCGATTTTATGAGTTGAAGAAGACAAGTCATAAACTTTTCTCATCATTTACAACAATAAGGAAGAATTGGATAGTAATTAATCGATTAGGAATTTGTATTGCAAGCTAAGAATATGCGTTATATTTTTTACCTGAAACGTATTTTTATCTGTAATTAGGAGGCAGTTTTATCAGCAATCAAATTCGTTAGCCGAATGAAAAGCGAAAAAAATAAGATAAAGCTTTATAATGAAAAGGACAGAGTTATTACTATAGACACTGACGTGTCCGTGCATCACAAAATGGACTCACTGAAAATCAGCGCCGTAGCTATTTTGTTGTAGCTCTAGTTTTACACAAACATATTTTGGTGAAATTATATTCAATACTATTTTAATTGAAAACTGATTAGCTGAAAATTAATTGAAACCCACATTAATATGTAACGGCAATATTGATGAAACATGTTTATGAATCTCGCTTAACCAAACTGAGTTCTACTCGTTTAGTTAACTAAAGGGTGGTTTGTAATCATGAACCTAAATGTATTTAACGTGATTCAATGGTAAGTTGGCTATTGCGCTAGCCGCATCAAAAGATTAATCAGTTTTTAGATCAATCAGGTATTTCAATACACTTTGGCAACATCAAAAACCCTTAATGAAGTAAAGGGTTCATTTAATTCGGCCCTTTACCGGCCATCACGAGTGTCTGACTTTGATTGATCTGGGTCGATTAATTCTCTACCGTGTATTCGAGCCGTGTTTTCGAGAGCTTATTTCGGTGTTGAAAATGTCGTAGGGTACTTTAATAGGTTTGAACTTAGTAAGTATAAGATTAGTTGGTAAGATTTAGGCTCTTTTTAAGTTACAATTAGGTATAAGTAATTAAAAACTAAGTAGATTACTAACACCAAATATAGGGGTTATATCACTATGAGAAACACAAATCATATTTTCGAATTAAGAAACGGGGTTTTGGAAATATAAATAGAGGGTTTTCGTAGTCCTAACTTTAGACTGTCACGTCACTATTGTATAGATAAAATATAAATAAATTATGTATTGTCTGTATGGTACTACATAATATATTGTTACTATTAGATTTGAGAGTTAATAAAATAAATATTTATATATTTTTTATTTATTTAACTTTCAGCTATCTACGTGTTGATAAATAATAAGTGAATACTGATTAAGGCATTCGTCGATTAAGAAATTCCCAGTCATTAATACGGTTAAATTTGTTCTACAAAAGGACACAAACTTTTACAATGTCTGCAGTTGGCAACTTTCTAACCAGTTTTATTACTAAAGTTTAAAAATTTTCCTTCCAACAATGATCGAGGCTGTTTGGGATTGATCCAAAAAGAAGAATTCAAATAACACGATTAATGACTAAAGCCTATCTCTCTATGTATAAATAAGATATACTAGCTGTTGTCCGCAGCTTCGCATACGAAAATGATGTTTTTCCTAATTTGTACCTCTTACAGAAGAAAATTTGAAAAACGGTGAATTTATATTGAAGTATTTATATTTAGTAATTTATATACTGAAACCAACGATACAATCACAAAGGATTCCTCTAGGAGTGGGTTTTGAAAAATAAGCAATATTCACGTTAATTTGTATCTTTTTTCTTTTTCTTGCAAAATTTTGAAAAACTGAAAAACATATGTTCCATCAATTTAAGTAAAATTTTCCATACAAACTTTCATCGTGTTTCCCAGGGAAATCTTTTAATTTTTCAGGATAAAAAGTATCCTAAAATATGATCCGGAGTATTAGTAACAATTTTAGCAATATTCATCGAAATCCGTTCAAAGGTTTTCATGACGTGATGCCCGGACATCTGTCCGGACACGTTTATCTAAACAGACAGACAATAATTCTAAAAAAAAATATTTTTGTGCTCTAACACGTTATTAAACTCGCTCGCACCCGTGAAAACACATGACCCGGGTGATACCGTCAAAAAGTATATAGATTGTAAACCATATAATACTGGACCAGTATTAAGTTATTACTGTATATGTTTTAAGTTATATGTCTAATGGCCAAAACAACGAATTACTGCAGACAACCCGTCGCAGGCAATATGAGAAATCATGCGACTGCTTGTATGGTGCAATAATCTCCATAATAACTAATAATAAATCAAGCCAAATAAATAATACGCTTAAACATATAAACTACCCTCAACCCACAAACCCAAGCTGATCTGAGCAAAATTAATAACGCTCCCTGCGTAACGCCCATAAAAATTGTACAAATTACAGCGAGGTCTTTGAACTTCGACAATTTATTTACGACGGAGACTTTTACTGCCCAATAAAAATTTTCACTCATTTCCCGACAATTAGGCGATGTGGTAACCAACTGATGGGACCGGCTTAACGTTACGACCGCTATGTGCCCAGTTGATTAATTTTAGGGCTCATTTTGGTTGCCTTATTGCTGTGTTTAGATCAGAAGTGATGGAAACACACATCTTAAGTTAAGAAGGCCTTAGCTGTACAAATAGGTCTAGAATAATTTGAAGTTGCCATAGACTTAAAGACCAGGGTTAATTCACCCGAGTGTCTTAACTCTTAAGCCGTTATTCACTAAATGAACTATTAATTTATGAATTATTCATAAAATTTAATACAAAATGAAATGTCGCCTGTTTACATAAAAAAAACAAAAAGCTACTCTGTAAAATGATGCTAGAAATGCTTTGGTTACAATTGTCATCTTCATAATTTACTATTATAGGAATATAAAACGAAAATAAGATATTTCGAAATAGAAAAGGACCGATAAGCTTAAGGAGATGGTATTTATTGGAATTGGATCAAATCAGCACTTAGAAAAGGTTCGCTATAGTTTGAACATTCCAGCCATTCGTTATTTAGAATACCTTATATTACGCAGTGGTTTCATAGAAAACTGTCGTTTTTAGGGTTCCGAAGTAAAATTGGAATCCTTATAGTTTAGTCATGTCCGTCCGTCCGTCCAAGACCCTTAATGCTAGAAAGCTGTAATTGTCATTGTTCTACATATTCATTAAAACTTCAAAATAGTAGAATAAAATATAGAAATAAGTAACGTGAAGATGAAATTTTTCCTCGTTGCGTACCCCATAGTGTGGGGTATCGTTAAAAAGTTATTTCAAAAATATTATAGCCTAGGGCCTTTACATACAATAGCAAGATGACAAGCCAAGTCATGAAATCCAGTTTTAGAAAATCTGAAACACGTAGAGCCGGATGCAATATTTTTTGTCTGTAACAATTTTTGGTGTTGCCAAGATATCGCGGTTTTGATAAAGCCCTTAATAGTGCACTTTTGCTACTGCTTACATTGTGAGTCACCTTTAAAAGCAAATGTATCCTACAACCTTGCCAGTTAACGTTTCACCATAAAAATGCATTCAAACCAGCTCAATGTTTCTTGCGTCAATAAATTACAAACGAAGAGACACAAACCGAAAAACATATGCCTTATGATGTAAGATAAGAACTCTTAATTGGAATTATGACGCCAACCTATGCAGATGTAAATATAGACATTATAAATATACCGATATCATAAATCATTTTTGTCTTAACAACGCAAGGAAGAGGAAGTTAATTACCAATGAAATGTTCAACCTTGTAATCCAACTCAAAACCCCTTCAAAGAAAGCCAAGTTGACAAGTTAGGAAATTTCAGTGACTCTTATTGAAAAGTTTGCTAGAAGGAAATAATTCCTTATTGTATTTGTAAGGGAATTTTCAAATGGATCCGAATTACCCAGTTCAATGACAATGGTACCTACTCATTATATTGTGAACCTGGTTAGTTGTATCAAGTAGCATGTTCGCTATAAAGAGTTCCTCCTTCTAGAAGCAACTATGGATATTTCAATGTTTGTAATTTGTTCCAGTTTCGGACGTACAGAGCTACCAACTTATATGCGAAGTGGCGAAAATTGGAACTAATATCTCCATGTTTAAAAGTCATTCATAAGTACTTTGTGGTAATTCATCTGTCAGTTACTTCTTCTTGAATTAAGTCCAATGATTGGCCAAATGAGTCCAACAGCGCCTCCTTTCTATTCACAGATAAGTTGATTTCACTGTACGCTTGCGTTGTAATATGCGAGTAATGCCTTCGGTGTTACAATTAAGTCCACAATGGACTCTGAGAACTGGCTAAATTATAATTGAATGAAATTATTGAAAATAGAGTACCTGGTCTTAGCCGTACTGGAGCAGCTTAAAATATTAACCCCTATCCCACACACCGGGTGTCATAATCCGTCCGCTGGTATAGCGCTCCTCAGAGGGATTATATTGTTATATTGATTTTAATACTTCATTATTGCCATTATTAAGTACTATTACTATTTATCCGATTGCCAGTATAGCCAACCACTTGCTCAAGTCAACCGCCAAATGACTTGTGATCCGGATGGCTGTTCTTTGTTTTTTACACGCTTTATATTAGCTTCACCTGTTTGTTTTTTTGTAATTTGTAACCGACTCCTTTGGACTTGATTTTGACCCACTTCATTCCTTCTCTCTTTCTTGGACGGCAGTGCATCGTCGACACCAAAGGTATCGCTGATGTCCATAGGCTCTGATAGCCATCAGGTGGATAATCAGCTCGTTTATTGGCAATAGGGATGTTGACTTATTTTAGGATTCAATTTTATTTTATAGATGGAACCTTAATGTTCACGAAAACAAAATTATGAAAATTATAATATTCAATTTAAAATCAAAAATTAATATCAAATTTCCCACCAAAAACGTAACGTGACGTCACTAACCGATATTCAATACTAGCGGTCTATTAAAGTTCGTTCAATTTGCTTATAAAATACGGGCAATGACATCATATTTTCAAAATGGCGTTTGAAGTCACGTGACAGTGAGTACTATTTTTTACATTTTAAATTAATGATATTTAATTAATTGTGATTCATTTCGATTAAACAATAATATTTTAGGTGTCTAAAAGTTATCATTAATACTTTAAACATAAATTTATATTAATTTACAGTTACTGTCAACATCCCTATTTCCATATAAAAAACTATTTTTATTACTGCAAACCAATTCCACAAAATACGCCAATCGCAAAAACAGTTGAGTAGCTAAGAACCACAGCTAAGAACAATGTAATTACGTAACAATGTCCACACGTTTGTTTAGTACTGATTTAGAAGCTCCTACTCGTAAATCCAATGTAAACGATAGCCCCGTCCCATGAAGTCATGACCTTGGCCGACCTTGGTTGTAAACTATATGACCTCACCGGCTACCAACAGGTTTTTACGAGGCATTTTATTGCTCGGGAAATCCTCCCGCGTTAGGTAATGGTTTCATGGCTACCGATTCACTGTCAGTTTGTTTTTGAAAGAAATTATCCTTAAAAATACAACTTACAACCCAAAAAAGAATTAAAAAATTCATATGACATACCGATTTGTATCAATAAAAAATGTTGGGCTAAGAAATATTAGTAGTTTATCTATTTGAAATTCAAACTTAAATAATGTATGTATACGTAAAATAGGTAGTAATTCAATATACACATAAAACACTTATGAAAGTCGAAAAGGCACCACTTAGAATTTTTCAAAGGTAACTAATGTCTGTAAACCATACTGACGGGGGAGAATCGATTAACTAACTTTCAGTAATCGTTAAACTTTATATTACCTATTGTGAATAATACTTGGTAAAACCAAAAACAATTTTACAATACAATTGTTCACGAATTGATTGTAAAATAACTTATAATTACTTTATAACTTGAGGCCTGCTTAGTGCGTCTACTAAATAACTCTAAAGACTAAATCGTCTATAGCTCACACGCTGTTGAGGACAAAGTACTCGTACATAAAGTTCAACGAATCCCCGTATACAAATACCCAATAATACGAAACAGTCGGTGATCTCGCAGGATTGTGAGCTTAGCGCGTAGTTTTAGTGCAGGATTAAGAAACGGAAATTGGATGCTAGACCACGAATAGTTAGGTGGAACGTTAGAGTTAATTGCTAAGCGGATAATAGGGCAAACACCTTTATTCCCTTAATTGGAATTGAATGGATTCATTTATATGTGGGTAATAGAACACGGGTCTAAACTTCTTCTCGTAATATTATTATGATGCTCAGTCAGTTAAAGAAAAAGGTACAGGAAAAACAGTGTCGGAGGTTCTGATGATTGAAGGTCTTCAAAATCATCAAAGATTTAACTTCACTTTAAAGTAAGGAAGTGCTAAAAATTTTAGCATCTGACACTTTAATAATACGACATAATTACTTACCATTTTCCTATGGCGCTAAAACTTTTTTGTGACTCAAACTCAAAGAACTATTTTCACTTCTCCCTTCGACTTCTAGTTTCGAAGGTGTGAATTTGTCCATCTACTGTAGATCTTCTATTGCAGCACAATCTTTCCACCGTTTCCTGGGTCTTCTTAGAGGTCTCTTCTTCTGCTCCACAAATAAAGTAACTAAGTAGCCTACTAATTTGAGTTTCGATGTGGAAAATTCTTATTTCTTGAAAAATTATTGTCAATGCCTTCTCTGTTTTTTAAGGTTATGTGCACAATAGAATTTAATTATGACTTGATTTAAACAATAAAATATCTTGAGAAAACTTGTAAACTTCCCGATGACATCACTTACTCAGTATAGGTTAGGTATATTAAGTTTTGGACAGTTGGTCAGTGTAACAATGGCTTTAGTCGTACCACATTTGATAAATAAAGTCCAGCTATAGGAGAAATATGATAAAGAGATTATTCTCTATCGATCTCTCTCTCTCGATTTATATCATTTTATGATGATATTGATCTAGGTAGAAAGAAGGATAAATGGCCGAGCATTGTATTTATCTTTCTATAATAACAATACCATTAGTGACGTAAGCCAATGTTATAATTTATTATTATATTTGACAGAATGGTCCATATAATAAATCGTTAATAATGGGATATATTTTCGTGTATTCAATCGCGATGATGGGCTATTCGTTATTGTTGTTTTTGACATGGTTAACATGAAGTAATATGAAGCCTATACTATTTCTTGTTATTGAATAGTGTGATATATTATTGGACCTACTTAGGAACTTTGCGGAACCTAATTCAAAAAGTTATACGTACAAAAGCTTTATGTAGGTATAAAAATAATATTAGCAGTCTTACTGTTATTTCATATTTATACCCCTCCACCAATCAGGACTGGAGCAACATGATGAAGGCTTCATGAACTATGAGGATCCGAGTCCTGTCAGCAATCCAGGGGTGAGACAAAAACATAATATTATTACACAAACTATTATACATAAATTCATATTAAGTTATCCAATATATTATCTAGCAAATAGGTCAAATAGCAGGTTAGCACGCAATACTTGTGTGCCGGAGTAGTTCATATTGAGGTAAAATTAAACAACCCACACTGGTCGATATTTCAGAAAAAAGGATAACAAAAGAGATAACGAAAATAGGGATAAATCAATAAAATTTTAGAATATTAAAAATCACAGACTGCGAATATGGAATGGAATGGACAATTGACGAATTCCTTATTGTAAGTTGTAGCTGTGTTTAAAGTATGACCCAAATGAGATTTACGAATGATAAATTGTTATGTATAATTTACCTGTTGAATATTTATAAAATGATTGCAATAATTTATTTATTTATTTAAATAATAAATTTTATTTTCACAATAAAATAAATAAATAAATAAAGAAATAAATAAATTATATTGTGTGACTGGATTTGTTTGTATGTTTAAATTTAATCTATACTAATAATATTATAAAGCTGAAGAGTTTGGATGGTTGAATGCGCTAATCTCAGGAACTACTGGTTCGAATTGAAAAATTATTTTTGTATTAATAGTCCATATATCGAGGAAAGTTATATATTATATAGGCTACATAACATCATATATTTTAGTAGTTAGTTTTTCCGCAAATTAACGCGAGTGAAACCGCGGGGCACAGCTAGTATTACAATATATAAAAATTTCACGTTGTCACGGTGTTTGTTGTCGCACTGCTCCGGAACGGCTCAACTTATTTTTATGATTTTTTTGTCTATATTTGGTAGATGTGAGAATAGCTCGTAAAGTATATTTGATACCGCTAGGTGATTAGGGTGTCCCTATCCAGAATTTTTTTGGCAGAACAACGTTTGCGGAGTCAGCTAGTCATATATAGGTATTTAAGTATAAAGATCGAGAGGACGAGGACTCGAGAAGCGGAAAAGTTTTTGAAATAGACTTCATTTTAGGAACGTAACAAGATTTCAAGTCTTTTTTTAGGTACGTGGTCAATGTTCGCTTACAAAGGGTGATAACTAAGTGAGTAGGTGTTATAATATTGTTAATAAAAAAAGAAAAAAATAAACGCTTGCATATTTCGGCATAAAAATCTTCTTCTTGTTAGTATTATAATAAGAACATGAAATATTATGTATAATTAAGTGATCACAGACCACCAAAACTGGATTATAAAATATTCATCTTTCAATCCCATTCTAAAAATCTTTAGCTCAGATTGCTACGGATTTCTAGGCTTATCTGGCATAATGAAACCAACCCGTGTGAATCTGCAGCTGGGTTATTGGATACGAAAAGTAAGGAGACGTTATATCTCAAGTAGAAACCACCAAATATGTATTATGTGTCTCGCTAAAACACACAGCGTTGTGATGAAGAAAGCTGCATGTGAAAAATGCCTTTGCTAAATATCTATGGTAAAACTTACCGAATTCTCACTGGTTTTACTACCTTTTCCGCTCACCAGAGGGCGCCCGTTACTTTGGCGCCATTGTTGACAACCAACTACATAGCGTATGTGAATTTTCGCCGGTAAACGTCAAAAATTTTCTTAAGTTATTATTTTTGGAAATAAATATAATTAGTGAAGTGTTTTTAGTGTAAAAACAACACACAGCGTCAGTTTTATACTTAAAGTATACTTTTAGCGTGTTTTTGTGATGGATTCAGAAGAAAACACAAGAGTAAGTATGGGCGGTGACCAAAGTTCGAAAACTGGTGCTTCGGATGGAGACCAGCATTCGAAGAATAAGAATTCGTATGATTCTTCATCTTCTTCATCCTCGGAGGATGAGAGAGGCATTGCGTCACCCCCACCGAATAAAAGACGTCGAGTTTCACGTAAGTACTCGCACAAACAGGTTCAATCGTGTTCGGACCCACGTTTAGACACTGTTATTCAACAAGTTAGTTACATATCACAATATTTGACACAAATTCCTCAAATTATGACAAGTGCTTCTCATAACGTGCAGACTCCGAGTCCCGAACAAATTCCATCGACATCAGGTCAGGAATTTTTAAATAGACCCACAGATTTATCGTCTCAAAGCAACAAACTTTCTTTGGGCGAGATCGAAACGGACTTTGATAATAAAAAGATTATTCCACCAGCCAATAAAGAACTTTTAGGGGAGTTAGCACGTTTGCAACAATTTGATACACCTGCATGGCAGGGCATTCGGTACAAAAAAGCTTTGCAGTCTAGCTTAGCTCAACCAGGTTTTGTAGGTCTCAAAGTCAATGAAGAGTTGTGTCATTTTAACAAGAGTAAAGATTATTTAGCTTCCACTGAGCAATTACTAGCAGGGTTGTCTAATAACATTCTATAACAAAGACAACTGTTGAAGACTGGATTACAAGAGTTAATTGACTGGGCTTCGGCAAATTCTAACAGTTTAAATTCTAACACATTGTTTGACAAGATCACTACTCTATTTGGTCCAGGTTCAGCTACATATAAAAATTCAGAGACCACAATGCAAATAATCTGCGGTAAAAGGGCAGAATGTATTGAAGTCAGACGTGATAGAATTTTAAAAGAAATTAATAATATTAACTTAAAGACAACTTTACAAAAGATCCCACCAAGTCAGGAATATTTGTTTAGTAGAGAAGCTTTACATCCTGTAATTGCTTCCTTAGGCGGTTCTCAGATGTGGTTGAACACACCCAACTACTTAAAAGACAAAAAATCTGTTCCAAGTTATCAAATACATAAAAAGTTTCCTAAATCTTCTTTCAAAGCCCACAAATCAGAGAAAAGACAAAACACAAAATTCAGGAAGAATCAGCCCTTTCGTCAATACAGTACACCTGGAGACAGATCCACCAACACCAATGATAAACAAGCTTGACTCTCGGGACAGGAAATTCGAGGGGGGGGGTGCCTGCAAAACTATGTCGATATGTGGAAATGTCAAGGAGCAACCAAGTTCATACTGAGTTTAATTACCAAAGCTCGCATACCATTCATAAGGAAACCCCCACTACAATTTCCTGGCCATCAGGTGGTAAAGAGATTTTCCACCAAAGTAACAACGGAGATGACAAAAATGATTTTGCAATAAAAAAACATGAAAATACTAGAGACACCACCAATATTGAATCCAGGCTTCCTTTGTCGAATGTTCCTAGTAAAAAAATCAGATGGGGGTCTCCGCCCCATATTCGACCTGAGAGGGCTCAATGCATATGTAGCAGTAAAGAATTTCCAATTAATTTCTCAAGTAGATGTAGCAAACTTTCTGCAGAAAAACGATTGGTTAGTGAAGATAGACATACAGCAAGCTTACTTTCACTTACCAATTGCAAAGACACACAGGAGATTCCTCCGTGTAATATACAATGGAGAGGTTTTACAACTAACAGCCCTACCATTTGGCCTATCATCGGCTCCAAAGATGTTTGCAACAGTCTCGAATTGGATTGCGGAAATCCTTCGAGCCCAAGGTTTTCGTGTAATAGTGTATTTGGACGATTTCCTTCTGGCCCACCAGGACCGAGGGGCACTTATTTCTCAGGTTGCGGAAACACTGAGAATGTTGGAAACCTTGGGATGGCACATAAATTACAGCAAGTCAATGCTGGTGCCTGTTCAGGAAACAGAATATCTTGGTCTTGTTTGGAACTCTCAGAAAAATCTTGTAACACTGCCAACGAAGAAGGTAGAGAAAATAAAATCAATGATCACAAGAATGCTGTTGTCTGGAAGCAGTTCTCTCAAAGAAGCTCAGAGTTTGTTAGGTTTGCTAAACTTTGCAAATTACGCAACGACCAAAGGTCGATTACGATGTCGCAAGATGCAACTTTTCCTGAGAGAATTCAAACTAAACAGACCTCGAGAAAAAAAGAAGTTTGCCTCTACCTGTTCAGCGAGATCTGAATTGGTGGTTAGAGACAGTAGGTCACAACGCAACACCAATTGCCAAAAAAAGTGTAACCCACTTTTTGACAACAGACGCAGCGGATGCGGGCTGGGGGGCCCAGCTGAACAACACTCTCCTATCAGGGAGATGGGCCCCACATCAACAAATTTGGCACTCCAACATGAAGGAGATGTATGCAGTGTTTGCAGCATTAAACAGTCAGCGGATGGCTTTAAAAGATGCACATGTACTCGTGCAATCAGACAACAGAACTCTGGTAGCTTATATAAGAAACGAGGGAGGCACCCGATCCTTGACCCTGCTGAGGTTAACTACCAGACTGCTGCAACTCACAGAGAGTTTAAACATAACTCTATCAGCCACTTACCTCCCGGGGAGGCTAAACGGAATTTCGGACCACCTATCAAGGGGTCGAAAAGTACCAGAGTGGCATCTTCTGCCCCAGGCCACGGAGGCTATTTTCACAATGTGGGGCGTCCCAGACATAGATTTATTTGCGTCAAGGGACACCGCTGTCGTACCAAGGTATGTAACTATCGACTCAAAAGATGGCTGCGCATTTTATTGCGACGCTTTCAGCCGACAGTGGGACTACCAACTGGCGTGGGTGTTTCCTCCACCCAGTCTAATACCGAGGGTACTATCCCATCTGAACAGTGCAAAGGGAATATATATTCTAATAGCACCTCAGTGGACCAAGTGCTTTTGGCTACCAGATCTGCGAGCACGGGCCTTGGTGGAACCAGTCCCAATACAGAGCCTGAGAAACATGCTAATAGATCAGACAACAGGCAAGTGCCCTCCACAAGTAGACAAACTGACTCTACTCGCTTGGAAAATTGGGGGTGGGCCGACCAAGTTGCTCACTGGTCCCCAAAAGAGCAAAATTTACTAAAGAGTAGTTGGCGGACATCTACCTTGGTTACATACAATGCTCCAATTAAAAGATGGATAGCCTGGTGTGAGAGCAAAGACCTTAGTCCTAAGGTACCAGAAGGGCATGACGTTGCTAGATTTTTAGCTAAATTGTTTTTGGAGGACAACTTTGCTTACAGAACTATTTTGTTGCACAAGTCAGCGATTGCTACTTACTGTGCAACTACAAAAGTAGATATTTCAAAAGATTTTTTTGTTCACCAAGTTCTAAAAGCAATTGCTCTTGCTAAACCTGTAGTTAGGAAACTTCCAATATGGGACACAAGTAAGTTATTTAATTGGTTGAAGACATCAACTAATTGTAAGTCTTTATTTGACATATCAAGACGAACGGCTCTAATACTTCTATTAACCTCAGGTCGACGACTGCACGATCTCACATTATTAGAGGTTAGTAAAGAAAATTTCATATCCTCGGAGGATGAAATAACCCTATGGCCAAGGTTTGGTTCAAAAACTGATTCAAAGACACACAGACAATCAGGTTGGATGTTGCGGAAACATCCAGATAAAAGAATTTGTCCTGTCAGGCATATTACTGAGCTAGTGGCTCATTCTGATAAGAGACGAAGCTCTGATAGAACTATTATTAGTCTGTTTATTTCCCTGTCTGGGAAACTGAAACCTGCTTCGAGTACAATGATTGCAGGTTGGATACGTAGTATTTTCAAGGAGGCTCATATTGATGCTCCACCAGGCAGTATTAGATCTGCCGTTGCCTCCAGAAGTTGGTTGGAGGATAGACCAGTACAGGAGATTCTCAACAGATGCAATTGGAAGAGCATTGAAACCTTTAGGAAATACTACTGTCGTCCTGTGGACAGGATCAAAGACAACACTGATGTTGATTTATTACATGCAAATTTTATTAGTATTTAATTTCATTATTTGGTTTATTTTTATTACATTATATAAAAGAAATTTATTATTACTTAATTTCTTAAGTTAAGTTATTACATGGTAATTTTATGGATATTAATAATGTGATTTTAAAGTTAATGACTAATTTGATCTCATTAATTGATCTCAAAGAATAGATTTATTTTTGTTATGATGCTAAGTAAGCATGTCTCTAATTTGTTTTTATTAGTTTTTTGTATGTCTATAATGATTATAATGATAAATAATCCTTTCACCTTTTAATGTGTATTATTTAATTCATCATAGCGTATGTACATCTCACCAGCAGATACCAAACAGGTCTTCATCACAACGCTGTGTGTTTTAGCGAGACACATAATATAACTGTTTTGCACTACAACAAAACAGGTATTATGTGTTGAATAAAACACACAGCGTTGGAGCAAGGTCCTTGCTGGTTTGTTCTGAAGACTCTATGAAGTTGGTTGTCAACAATGGCGCCAAAGTAACGGGCGCCCTCTGGTGAGCGGAAAAGGTAGTAAAACCAGAGAGAATTCGGTAAGTTTTACCATAGATATTTAGCAAAGGCATTTTTCACATGCAGCTTTCTTCATCACAACGCTGTGTGTTTTATTCAACACATAATACCTGTTTTGTTGTAGTGCAAAACAGTTATATTATCGGAAGATTCACTAGATATTAAGCGGGCACAAAATCAATAACAAAAGGGATTTAACGCTTGACTTACTCTAGAAAACAATTCAGAATCGCGATATTCTGATTTTTAAATTTGGTAATCTTTTATCCAACTACGAAGGGTTATCTTTTCCGCGCGTATCTTGTTCCTTTTTTGTTAAGGAAATTTTTCATTTACTTGAATTTTCTACCTTAGGTTTCCTGGAAAAAATGCTCTTAGCGTTAGGCTGCCTGTTGTTTACACCATGTTTTCTGATCTTTCCTAATATAAGTACAATAGATATTTTACTTACAAAATGGTTTGTAAATAATGGTGGTGTAAGTAATGGTTTGTACTTTTTCAGTCGAATATACATATAGATAGATATAATTTACAAATATTTGAATCTGATTTCACCAAACATTCATTACATTGATTTTACATTGTCAAATACAATATTTATGTCGACTTGATTATTGAATGAAAATAAAATCTATTAGCTGATGTTGTTTTGCAGAATTATAGTGTTCTTAATAGTCTGGCCGATCATCTGAGGGTCCCTTCCCGTCCCTTCTCCGTGACTATTAAGTTCTACAGCGATGCTGCACAATCAGTACAACTATTTGGTCAGTACAATTGAATAAAAATGAAAATGTAACTAACCAGTGCACTTAAACGTCACAAACGCATCCCAAATTCCACCTAAATTGCGTCAGTCACATTGACACAAACCGTCGCGCTATGATCTCTATAATTACAAACAAACCTCCATCACGCTACAAACGCTATAATTTATAATTAAACGAAACAAATTATAACACTAAACATGACACATGACGTTATTACCACATTAAACGGACATCTTTGTATATAATTAACGTGGTACAAATAAACGGTTTTATGCCCTGCTTTATTGTGTCGGTCTGTGGCCTAAATACCTGGTACGTTATAATATGCATCTCAGATGCAGAATTAAATCTATTTTAAGACCATGTGCGACAATTATTAGGTCTTGTTTCTAAAGTATATAATAAAAATAGAGGATTTTTAAAGTCCTAAAAAATCTATCGTCTGAATTAATTAGAATAGACTTTTGAAGCGAATCTTGCTTTTTTTGGTTCAATCTTAATAAATACAAACGTTTAGTTAAAGTGTGGGAGTTTTTGTATTAGCATTGCTGAGATATTTTATATTTATTTATTGATCCTTGTTTCGAATAATACTATAATTTTATGAATTTTAACGAATCTGGTCATTTTAAATCGAAGCGGAAGGCGCATCGAGCGGTGCTAATTTCACTTCGTCGTAAGAAATAATTATAATTAAGTATATTTTGATTCATTCGTCAAGAACCAATTAAGAGTTTTCTTGTTCTCGATCAGTTCAAAGGGGTTCCGTAGTTGTAAGTATATCATTATTGCTCTTTAATTTGTTAACTGTATTCGTTTTGACTACGAAACTTTAAAAACGTTTTATACATTGCACCTGATGATTTGAGATCAACCATGATAAATTATTTTTATTTTGTAAGTAGGTATTTCACGACAACCTAGCGCTGGAAAGGAGAACCCCAATTTTCGGCCTCGAACCATATGTAATCTGTGCTAGAACATCGGACTAGACAAGAGTAAACTATATACCAAAAAAATCGTCTTATTTAAAAGACGTCTTATTTAAAAAATGAACTAAATAATGCAAAAAAGTTTTCACAGTATTTACCTCATTACATACGATTTTATAATCAATTGAATCGATTGATATTGATCGATTGATGGAACATAATAATATATTTTATGTATTATTTATTGATTATAATTATAATATTAATTTATTTTTTACATATTTTCGTATTCCATATAAATCAAAACTATTTAATATATTATAATTACCATTTAATCGTTACGCTAATTTTATTAAATTACATTTCGAATATTTTGACATCGATTAATCGATTGACAACGTGACAAGATGATGTAATCCCTAATAATGTCATTTTGGTAACCATAGTATTTATAAATAACACCACTGTATTGTCATATTTCTCATCGATCTTTCATCTTTATTTTTATTTTTATTTTATTTTATTTTTATTAGGGTAACCAACAAGACAATTACATTATGATTACAACCAAGTCATGGGTAGTAGGGATTGCAATCCCGCAGCTCATTCAATCCCGCGGGATTGATATGCGGGATTACTCAATCCCGCGCGAGATCCCGCGGGATCCCGCAACTTTGAAATTGTTGTTATAAAATCTAAACTTCAGATTTTTGTGTAAAAATCAACTTTTATTAAACATTTCTTACATTAAGCAACATAAATTATTTATTTTTTATTAATTAAGTATAAGTAATTAGTAATCGCTCATAGCCCTGCGGCTTGCGTCGATTCTAAGTGATCGACAAAGTTAAGCAACAACAGGCGCGGTCGGTAGTTGGATGGGTGACCGCTAATGGCAAAAAATTCTTGAGCGTTTCCGTGCTTCGGAGGGCACGTAAAGCCGTCGGTCCCGGTTGTTATCATATGATAACAGTCGTTAAGCCATGTCGGAGGCCCTCGGGCGGTTTGAAAACTTCCGACATTCGGGTTGGCCACTAACCCCTCCACCAATCCGAACTGGAGCAGCGTGGTGGAGTATGCTCTAGGCCTCCTCAAGAGGAGAGACCCGTACCCAGTAGTGGGCCATTAATGGGTTAAAGCCAATTAGTAATCTGTTTTGTTATATTCATCTTTAAATGTTTGGCATAGTTTAATAGTACCTACTGTTTAGTTTTACTGTAGCTCGAGTGTGAGTTTCTAACATAAAACGGCAAAACGCAACTATCGCGGGAATCGAGATGACTCAAACATTTTAGTAAACATTTTATGCGAGCGTGAGTTCCTTATACATCGTCAACGTTGAATGTAACTTAACATACGAGTGGAGGCATTTTGACGTGTCCGCGAGTGTAAGTTATTATTTTGTAGTTAACTATTGAAAAAATACGCAACCATAGTAGTAGAGTTACTCACTTGATGTTTGACAAGTGAAACGCATTTTTTGGTAATAGTTTATCTGATTTTATTATGGACATCCTCAGGGATTATTTACAATAAAATTACACATAAATTTTTCCTTCTCTTTGCATATTTATATTTTCAATATTTCCAATAATACAATACTATTTTGCTATTTTTAACTTGACAATGAAATGACAATAGTGTTATTCTCAAATACTATGGTAACCAAAACAGGGTTGCTCATCTACAATGTACAAATGTAGGGTCGCTAAACATTCATTTATAAAAATAGGCTTACAGTATGAAGTGAAAATTGATTAAGCAATATGTTGAATGGAGCAGCGCGTAATTACCTACTTTGCTTGGAAGATGTTGGCGGAAGCCCAGGCTCAAGATAAGCGCAATCATCAGCAAAAACAACGGCCTATATTCCGAGCCTCTTTTAAAGCATCCCATTATATCATCCCGATTGTAAATAATCGAATGTCAATGAATACAGTTTTGAATTTTCATGTACAAAGTTTTTTCGTATGCGGTTTGTTTCGAAAATCCTAATTTTTACCTTTTCTATCTTTGCATATAAATAAATTAATAAAATTAATTATTAACTTCTTTGCATAATTGGCCAATGAATTATATAAAAATTGAGAAATTGAAAAATCTACCATACGGGGAATACCCACGACCATCGAATTTCGAGGCCGAGCTCTTACCGCTACGCCAACTCAACTCGTGCTCTATATGCATCTTCGTAATTTAAGTAATATTCATAAGGTATGAAACTTTTTTATTTTCATGTAATGTGCATAACAAAAACGTCAAATGTTGATATCATAGCGTCACGATGCTATTGTTTTATCTCATTTCTTCTTTAAGTTTAAAGCGGAACACCAAAAAAACATAATGCGCCTAAAATAAGTTTCACTTGACTGCCTCTGTAAGCTTAGTAATAGTGTACTTTTAAAATTAGATGAGTTGTAAGTGCAACTATGCTAATAACGAAGTGAGCAAACGAATAATTTTTCGTTGATGTTTAAGGAACTCACACTCGCATAAAATATGTGTACTAAAATGTTTTAGTCATCTCGATTAACGTGATAGTTGAGTTTTTAGTTTTTTTAGAAACTCACATTCGAGCTACTTATTTTAGAAGTACACTATTCCTAAGCTTACAAAGGCAGTCAAGTGAAACTTATTTTAGGCGCATTATGTTTTTTTATTAATGAGCTATAGCTGTTTCGCTTTAAGCTTAAAGAACAAATAAGATAAAACAATAGCATAGCATCTGTTACTATGACTACTATTATGTTTTGTTACTATGACGACTTATTACCAAACAATGCGTTTCACTTGTCAAACATCGCACACGTCAAAATACCTCCACTCGATTGATATGTTACATTCAATCTCATTCAATGTTGACTAAAAAGTTCACGTAAACGATATTTTGAAACTCACACTCGCAGTGTAGTTGTTTTAACTGCCCGCCAGAGGCGCTGACAATAACTCCATACATTTTGATTGCATAGACGCAAACGCGTTGGTGAAGTAAATGCTTGCAAAAACTCACACTTGAGCTACTGGCTTCTACGCTCGTGCTACTCGCGATTTACGCGAAAGATTTAGCGCCAAAGTTTTAATTTGCGGGATCCGCGGATCCGCGCTTTGAAGCTGCGGGATCCAGCAGATTAATAAAAGCAGCGGGATCCCGCGGGAATGCGTGATCCCGTTTTGCGGGATTGCAATCCCTAATGGGTAGACTTAAAACTAAATGTAGTCTTAATTATAGGTTACCACGGCATGCATCGTGGTCGAGCTATTGTGTATTATAATTATAATTATTTGTATATAAGACAATTAACTAAAGACTTAAGATTTAAAGGTTTTTCCAGTTATTGCATTTTATAAATAATATTTTATCAGTATTATAAAGGTAAGAGAGCTCAATGAAAGGTAGAAAAAAAAATTGTAAAATAGAAATAATAATAAAAACAAAGTATCTAATTAAAGTTAAATTTAAATTTAAGGTTTTTCTGCTATAGTAATTTTCTTAATAATGTCTTGAATTTAAAGAAATTATTGCTGAATATGTCTAATTCTGGTTCTCTAGATATAACATTATATTGACGTGTAATTCTGTTCAAAGTGGAGTGATGACCCAGATTGCTCTTAGCTGGATTAGTCACAAAAGGTAGGTATTTTGATGGTCTGGGTGCTCTATGAGGTGCATAGAAATTTATTTTGCTTAGTAAGTCTGGGCAATCTATGTCCCCATTCGCCAATTTGAAAAGAAATACTTGGTCGAGTATAACCCTACGCTTCTTAAGGCTACTTAACTTAAAGTGCTTGAGTCGGTCTTGATAAGATGGAAGACGTTTAGCTAGGTTAGATTGGTAGGTTAGGTGCCAGAGGAAGCGCTTCTGGACACTTTCTAAACGTTTTATGTAAACTTCATAGTGGGGGTTCCAAACTTGACTGCAATATTCGAGACCACTTCTAACTAAGCTGTTAAATAAAGCAATCTTAGTATGTGGATGTTTAAATGACTTAGTATTTCTAATGACAAATCCAAGGATTTTGAAACTTTTGGATACAATTTGATCGATGTGGGAGTTAAATTGTAATTTATGATCTAGTAGTACTCCCAGGTCACGGATGCAGTTGGTATTTTGAAGGGTATTGCCGTTTATTTGGTATAGTTGGGTCCATGGTGTTTTTTTCCTTGAGAATCGTATATGACTGCATTTGTTAACGTTCAGTGACATATGGTTTTTCTCACACCAGTCGCTGAAACGATTTAAATCCTCTTAAAGGAGAACAGAGCTTTGAGCGCTAACGATGCTTTTCATTATTTTTAAATCGTCAGCAAAGAGGTATATCTTAGAGTGGAGAAAGCATGAGGTTATGTCATTGATGAATATATTGAAAAATAGGGGGCCCAGGTGTGATCCTTGGGGAACACCTGAAAGAGTTAAGAAACGGTTAGAATTATGCCCATTGAGTACTACTCTAGATTTTGATTTATACCACATCGTGATAGTTTTTTTACGAGTAGTGCATGATCCACTTTATCGAATGCCTTACTAAAGTCTGTGTATATAACGTCAGTACAGATACGGGCGTCAACGTTGTCAACGACGTCTGAGAGAAAGCAAGTTAAATTTGTTGTTGTTGAGCGTGACTTCATAAAGCCGTGCTGACTATGTGTCATTGAATGTTTGACTTGCCAGGATAGTATAGGAAGCATGAGTGCCTCGAAGACCTTTCCGAAGACAGGGAGTATTGAAATTGGGCGATAATTACTAACTGATGTGATTTCACCGCTTTTAAAAATGGGAACAATGATGGCTTCTTTCCAAGCCTTCGGGAACACGCCAGTAGCAAGAGATATATTGAAAATTACTGAAAGAGGTTTAGAGATTGTCTTGGCACATTTAGATACAAATAATGGAGGAACGCCGTCTGAGCCTGCACCTTTGTATATGTTTAGAGATTTGAGGACCTTCAGTACGTGCTTTTCGGAAAAGAATATGGTGTGAGGATTATTTTTCGAGGGAATCGTAGGAATTTCACTGTTATAGTAGTTATTGGTTACAGTTACTGGAGTGGTATAAACTGATGAAAAGCAGCTAGCAAACATGTTGCAAATTTCAGTACCGTTACTAGTCGTTTGGTTGTCGTATTTCATAACAGAAGGATAAGTGCTGCTATTATTTCTCTTGTGTTTAACAAACGACCAAAAGAGTTTTGGATTGTTTTTGATGGACGATTCTAGTTTTGATAGGTAATCATTGTAACAGAACTTAGACATTTCAGTGCATCTCTTTCTTAATGTGGTGAATGTTATTTTGTCCAGGGGATTGCCGTATTTAAGAAAACGTTTTCTATATTTTTCTTTTTCCCGTATAGCTTTAATTAGTGGTTTCGAGAACCACGCGGGATGTTTATTTGATTTAGAAATTTTAAAAGGAACAACTTTAAGAATCAATACCCTAATCCTAGCATACAAGACATCGACCATTTCATCGACCGACTGGCAAGACTGCAGTTCATCCTCCCACGGGATTTGACTAAGTTGTGCGTTAATTGTGTCGTAGTCAGCTGTGAAGAAATTGTTTCTTGGAACTGAGCTGGGTTTTAAAGATTGAAAGTTAAACTGGGAGTTTATTTCAAATTCTAAGGGAGGATGAAATGGGTCAATATTACTTAATTCTACTGAGCTACTAATCAAGTTTTTAATCGCAAAATTAGCGAGAACTAGATCTAAGATTTTATTTTTATGGTTTTTTTTTACGCGTGTTTTGTATATTTTTACTATCAAATATTTTCAGCGTATTTGGAGTCCTATTTACTATTGAAACTCATCGACACGCACACAGTGATTTTAATTTTCTATTATATTCGCTTTCGTACTTGTGTTTTGGAGAATGTGTTTCGCAGTTTCGCTACAATTTCTTGCAAACCAATACTATATGAATATGGACTTCTTAATCGCCTGTTTTGTGACTGACAAAGGTTCAGAATAAGTCCTGAACACTGGATAACGTACCCTATACATCTTTAGAAGATCAGGAGGTTACTGTGGCCATACTTACAATAAGTATATTATGGTATCTTGATTGGGCAAGGTACCAACGAAATATAGCGCCTCCTGCACAACTACACGAAATATTAATATATTATAATGATAACTAATAAAATCTCTTGAAATATGCAATAGCTTTTATTATACAACCTTTTTATGACATTCGTTTTGGGTGAAAACCATTGAAGTAGTAGATATTATAATAGACACCCGCCAACGTAAGTGTAACATACATGTTAAATAGCACTGTGACACGAGTATGACATAATCATAACCTATAATTAAGGTGATTCATTCTAGGATTTCCTTAGTTGGCCATTGCTGGCAGCCGTAAATTTTGGAGAAATTGAACTTTTTGCAATAATCTAATTAACAGCCAATTTCCAGTCTTGTCTACTTAGGCCTGAGTTTCTATGAAAACTGGGGTTCTCCTTTGAAGTAAGTGATGTTGATGTGCAGCCTTCTAAACAACGGACGAGGCTACAGACTTAGTTCCTTCCTATTGTAGCTTGCTGTGCTACAATAACTAGGCATTCACCAAAGGCCTAGCTGTAAAATATACTGATTACTAATACTACGAGTATTATTTAGCTTACTATTTTTCAACATTAAAATAGTAAAAAAAAGTCACGGAAAATAAATACCTAAATATCTAGAGCAATGACGTAGGCAACGTTTCTATAAATAAACCTTATTCGATAAGGACCTATCTACTAGCAATCAAGAATAATGTATCCTACGCTTAACTGTAATCGGCGACAATTTCCTTTGAATAGTTCCCTAGATAAATGAGAGTCGTCAACGTGAATACGTCTTTATTCGAACATAGCTATATTAGGTATAGCCCGTGCAATTGATGATAAATTACTCACATTGCATTATGCAGTTACATCATTAAATATTTTGTATAAAATAGCTTTCAAATTATATTATTACATAATATTCGTTTTTTGTTCAAATTCGATTCTAATCGACGATCTTATCACCCTACACGTCAAAAGTGAATAGGGTTTCACTAAGTTGCTTTTACTTTACTAAGTTAAGGGGTTTTTATTGTCCAAGAATAATTGACCACAAATAATCACCCGAGGTCGTATGCTAGTATTAGCTCATTTATTAATAATAAAAAAGTGGCTTCGTTTCGAGAAGAATGATTAAAATCGTTAAGTTTACATATACCCCTTCTCACAAAAAAATATTAAGATATTTTATTAGAAACTTACTAAACTTGACCATGCTACACCGCAGCTCTGAAATACCAATTTCAATTTGTATTTTCATCTCGCACTAACCTTTGTACGAATTAAGTTAAAACTTGGCAACGACCCCATGTCCAAGATTATAAAAAAGGATACATTTTATTTATTATTACATTTTTTATCTCTGTTATATGTTCCTCTCGGATGATTTGGACGTTAACCTGTTTATATTTCGTTTTATGAAACTACTTTACACGGGCGAAGCCGCTGGAGAAAACTATATAGTTGCTCTACATTTTATGTCTATAATTTTTCTAATTAGATCCTAATGACAATGGAATAAGGTTCTATAATACGTCAAGCGACATTTAAGTCTAAATTACGTACTGTATTGCCTTTTCTACTTCATTGCAAAACTTAGTCACGCGCTGTGAAGAAAACTATGCTTGATGTTTCATATCTATTTCACTTTCATAAAATGAAATCGCAGCCAAACAAAGACTAACACATCTGATAGTCCACTAGATATATTCTTCTTTTTAGTCGTGCACTCCTGGCGGAGTGATCGTTGTCATGGATTGTCTGTCGCTTTGGTAGCAGCCTTTGCGACATTTCTCCATCTATCCCTATTCATGGCACTGCGTGTACATTCTGTAAGGGTACACTTTGTGGCTGTTTTAATAATGTCAGTCCATCTTGTGGGCGATCGGCCGCGAGGACGTTGACCCTCTACTCTACCTTGTACCACTAATCGTTCCAGAGAGTATATATAGGAGATATATAGGTGTCCTAAACTACATTTAAAATTGCTGCCATTTGCATTGTAAAGTGTTATCAATAGGAAGAAAAAACCGGGCAAGTGTGTGTCAGGTCACGCGCAATGTAGGGTTCTGAAGTAGTAAGTTTATCGACTATTACACATTAACTACTTATTAACATAGCCGTGACAGCTTTACTTGTAAATTCATCATAATGTATAACCTAATTGTTACTTGAAGGGGAGGTACTGAAAAATTATACCCAATTACTTAACATTTAATTACTGCCTTTATTAGTTTAACTTCAAAAGGTGGAAAATACGTATTGGTAGTAGTTCTACTCTGTGTGTATTAACCCACCCGAGGATCTCATTCATGTTTTGCTTCAAATACTTTCATTTGGTGGATGTAATTGTCATTACAAAGCGACCACTTCACCTAGATCCTTGGATGTTTTCGCTTTTCCCCTTTACACCAAACTTGTCTCCTTAAAAAGGGAGGGTGGGGAGGTCATGAAAAATGGTTGTATATGAACTTGCGGTATTCTGGCGACGTTCCAACAAAGCAGTGTGTTTTCGCAACAAAATTTATTGCAAGGCACCTCATAAAACACCGTCATTTGTTGAGTAATTTGATATGATTTGCCGGAGACTTTTATCTAGCCGGGATTCTGTTACTTTGAATGTTGCGCTGTTTATTATCTCTTGCTTTGACGAGATCACGTTGTTTCAAAACATATATTTTGTAATAGTTTTCACTTGAGAATTCACATGCTTAATAACTAGACATGTGTGGCATTTCTCAATATATCTTAGTGAGGAACTTCACAAATAGGATACTGAGTATACTGCGATCATATACAATTTTTTTTTCGAGTCTTACTAAATAGCGATAAAATAGTACTACTTCTTGGAAACTTTAAAATAGTAACACGGAGAAAGACATGTGACATGAGTATAAGAGTTATATTATACATTACAACCGAAAACGATTATTTATCATTTAAAATCCTTAATTTTTCATCCAAGTGATATCATCACGAAATATTTCTGACGATAGTTTTTGCTATTATGGAGAACACGTAGGCAGAACGTGACTGCCCTAGCTAGTCTGCTAGTACTCTCTTCGTTAGAAGTGATGGACATGACCAAGCTACTTTCATCAATACCTAGTGTATCTAAATAACTTATACAGAGACCAGCTGTGCCGCGCGGTTTCTCCCGCGTTAATTTGTGGAAAAAACTAACTACTTAAATATATGATGTTATAGTCTATAACCTTCCTCGATAAATGGAAATGATAATTTAAAATTAATTTAATTTGGATAGGGAAAGGATTAATTTAATTTAATTTTAATATTATGTAATTATTATATTATTTTATTATTGTACGCCTCAACGAGGCAGGACATAGAGAGAACTACATGTAAACAATTATAATTATATTACGACTAAAATTGTACCTATAGTCCACAATAAATTGATTGATTGATTGAATGGACAATCAAACATAAATAGAATTTTTTAATTCGAACCAGTAGTTCCTGAGATTAGAGCGTTCAACCAAACAAACTCGTCAGCTTATTATTATATTAGTATAGATTAGAAATTAGTGTATTATTATGTATCGCTGTCAGAAATACTGTACCAACATGAGCTACCTACTATAGTTATATGTTGTGTACATAGGTACTTCGAATCGCTCAAGACCACGGAAACGCATTTAAACAGCGATGATGGATATACGACAGAAGCATATACACGCTTCATAAATAAATATGCATCATAAATATTAAATATGCTGTCGTGAATCGATAAAAGTTTATTTTTAGCAAGTAAAAAGGGTAATCAATTGTATTCAAAATATTTTGACAGTAACATGGAAGCTTATCTTGTACGATGAATTTGCGTTCTCGATTTGAGAAATACTGTTTCTGAACAACCATTCTCGTTAATTTATTTTTATTAATATTATATCTCTCTTAATGAAATGACAACTTTGCGAATTTTGCATCTATTGAATGAATGAAGGATTCAATGAATCCTAACTATTACAAAAAGTGTAAAATAAAAAATGAATTAAAAAAACAATAAACCCGAGTGCGTAAAATAAACTAAAAAGAAAAAAACAAGCCCAGTAGTTCAGAATGTTGTTAAAAGTATTACCGAACAACTACACCACAGAAAGATTAACACTTGGGACCACAGATATACAATAGATAGACCCATTTAAATTTTACAGGGCTGCTTGGGAAAAACAAACAAAATTTGATTGGTTGAAGAATGTGTCCCGACTGTTAATCCTTCTATGGTGTATTACGTTTATCAGTAGTTTAGAAACATTCTAATTCTAGGCTAGTTCTTTTTCTTTTTCGTTTATTGTACGTAGTCGGGTTTTTTGTTTTTTAATAAAAAAAAATTAATTTAAATCTTTCCTGCGTAAAACTTATTGCAATAAAATTATAAATTGTCATGTTCGGGACTGGGCAATTTTTTATGATCTGAGGTTGAGGTCTGGTTCTTGGGCTTAAAAATTATTTAATCCTGGGGAAGTACAGAAAAGGGGAGAGGCTGACATGGACTCAAAAAATATAAGTGCCACTCATTTCTAATACTGTATTATAAAACAGAGCGCTTATCTACCTATAATAAACCAATAACTGTTTCAAGATTTTTCGAATCACTCAAATACTTTTTAAATTCCAGTCTACTCAATTGCTCTCTTCACCTACCTCCACGCTCCTCTGTCTACCTCCACTACCATTAAAATACCTTATCCTGTTAGTATTAGGTAATTATTACCTACTTAACATAATATTATAACAATGTCGATATTTCTAACGGTAAAATGTAGTTTGATTTCAATTCGACCCCATTTCAGTAATTAAAGCCTATAGTCATGTTATCGTTACCCCAAAACGTACCCCAGATTAAAGCTTCGTCACCTATCAGTGGCGTTATCATAACAGATGTCAGTACATGATGGATGAGACGTGAATACATACAACAGCACATGGCGTAATAAACTGGTTGCGTGAAACTCAAATATTATGATACTTGGAACTCTTGGAAGCATTTGAAGGTTCATAAAAAGATATTACGTATGATTTTGTAAATTTATGTCGGCATTTGGGCGTTACTCCTGGCGGCACAGCAGCAATTCAAATTCGTTTAAATCATCTACATATTTTATTAAATAAACTGCCTATTTCTGTCCGTTATGCTTATTCGTTGTAATTATTAAACCAGTCTTATTTTGCTTACCTGTTATCTCATCTATTCAACGAAGCGCTTAGAGCCCAGCAGCTTGTGTTGATCCTAAGTGATTGACATAGTTAAGCAACAGCGGATGGTAGATGGATGACAGTTGGATGGGTGATCGCTAGTGGAAAAAAATTCTTGAAAATTACCGTGCCTTGGATTACATGTAAAGGCGTCGGTCCCGATTATTATCTTAAGAGTCGTTAAGCTATGTCAGAGGCCCTCAGGTGACTTGAAAACTTCCCACACTTGGGTAGGGCCAGTGACCCCTCCACCAATCAGTACTGGAACAGTGTGATGGAGTATGCGCGAGGCCTCCTGAATATGAGAGATCCGTGTTCAGTAGTACGCCATTGTTGGGTTGAATCCATCCCACAAACTAGCAGATGATCGCATGCCATGGACATAGCAACACCAATGGCATAAAAATTAGAGAGTAAAAAGAGAGAATGAATAAGATTTACGTGTCATAATGAACGGTAAATAATAATTTGAGCCAAACTCTAAATAGATTACCATCTGTTCACATTTCCCCTTCGTTAGATTCTTCGACTCTCTGAAGCAATATTTATTTAAATATTTTAGAATGAATTAAGAATCATTGGCCAACGAACCATAACATTAAATGAGTATTCTATTTAATATCACTCTATTTGAACACAAGAAGGGATAATTCAGACGTCAAAGACGAAGTAGGTTACATAATTTGAGACATTTTATTATGGATCAGAATTTTGTGACAGAATTATTTCTACAGAAGAATATTTTGTTATTCAACATTTAATAATACTTTACTAGGTACAAAAATCTAAAAAATGTAATAAGGTCTTTAAATCCAAATTGAACCTAGAATATTTTTACGCTAACAAGGTCTTCTTCTTTGCTTCTACTGCTGAAGAAAGACATAATGTCAAAATCTGTACATATATGATTTATCCTAGAGAATTCTTCTCCATATTGTTCTCAAACATGCGTGGGCTCGCCAATACACACTAGTCCAACAAGTCACTATTATAAGTTGTGATGAATAAATGGTGACCCCTTATCACTTCCTAATGGTCACCATGACGTTACTTATAACCAAAATAGTCTTATTTACGATGCCCCATTGCACAAATTCCTTTAAAGACACACTGCATATACTGTCTGTACTATTCTACCTGCCAGTACAGTGACAGATATTACTATGCAAATGCAATTCCATTGCTAGAATCCAATGACAAAGCCTAAGTTTGTTCTAAACTATTTTAGTACCAAGTAGTAGTAGAACTAGATAATATATTGGACACAATTCCAATTGTACATAGACACACATCAATATGCCTGAAGTATTTGTATTTTTAATATAGCTTTGAAGACAACTCCATTACAGTATTTACAGTGTTCTATATTGTATTGTCGGAAACGTGTAAATGTTAAATAGTGGCTTTCAGAAAATATGCGTTTCATTTGTGTTGCTAATGTTATTGTAAATTATATTTGGCGTTCCGTGTTAATACATTATTCGGTGTTTAAATAGATAGATGGAATACCGTCAAAGTCTTACAAACAATTTAAATTGGAATTACTTCAAAACCATAAAATAGGCTATTCTAGATAAGAAAACTTAGGGTCCCTAAAAATTTTTTAACTGTAAGTAAAAATAATACAGTTCAGATAATAAATTAATGGTATAACTCGTCGGAAATATCTGTGGACCTGGCTCAATGACGTCATGCAAACTGGAGAGATAGCAAAGCAAATCGAGATGTAAAGATTAAAAATATTATTTTGATTTGTGTGTAGGTATCTACTTTTTGCACTTTTATACAACTTTTAGATCAGTCTGTACTTTATAGGGTTCCGTACCCAAACGGTGTCAACGGGACCCTATTGCTATGCCCCGGCTGTCCGTCCAACCGTCTGTCTGCAAGCTGTGTCTTATGAACCGTAATAGATAGACAGTTGAAATTTTCACAGAGTATTTATTTCTGTTGCCGCTGTAACAACAAGTAACGAAAATAAAATAAAAAAAGAAAAGAATGAAAGAGCCGTGTTTTTTTCATTTTCAAAGAATTGGATTGCTTTGAGCACTAAATTCCGCTCTGCACTATGTATCGTCCTACCCATCTTACAACACTTAATAATAATAAACAATAAAGAACAAGAAACAATAAACAATAATGCGATTACGAAGCAAGAATAATACACGTGCGTCGGCGCTTGCTTTGCCAACGGTACTGGAAAACAGGGTGAGGTCCGAGGAAGCGGGAGCGACATCGAATTCCAGCGAGATCCACAGATAGTTCAGACGTGTTATACTTATGATATGTCCATCCAGAGACATCTACTACTAAACCTGCAGAGGCTGCAGACTATGGCTTATAACATACAAAACATGTAATCACTCGTTGGGTATACATATATGTATAAACTTGCCCCACACTTCGTGCTCCACGACCGATGACTATGTGGTTCTAGGTCCTGAAACCAGCGGAGGGGGGGGACTACGGAATCCCACCCTTGCGTAGCGTCAGCGGCATGTTGTGACCAACCGGTCCAAACCAGTGTTGCAAAAATGAAATATTAAAAATCGGGAGCATTGTCAGCTAAAAATCGGGAGAAATCGGGAGATTCTTAATTTGACTAAGGCAAGCGTTGTTTGTATGTTAATATGACAATAATTTTATTTATAAAAATTATTTATTACTAAATTTATTATTCATTTACATTTTTGTACCATAATAATATGACAAGCCATTTTTGTGAACATGTCTTTATTAAAATTAAAATTGTAACAAGTTTGATCATTTGATCTGGATATTTATGCGGTAAGGGGTTAATCCTACCTAAAAAGTGTAAAATAAAAAAATACCAAAAACCCAACTGCGTATAAAATACTAAAAATGAAAAAACAAGCGCAGTCGGAACCTATTCTTCAACCAATGAAATCTTCCCAAAGAGCCCTGTGAAATTTAAATGAGTCTCGACTACTAAACTACCGGGCTTGTTTTTTCATTTTTAGTATTTTTTACGCAGTTGGGTTTTTTGTGTTTTTAAATATTTTTTTTGTTTAATAGACCTATCATTGACAAAGTTGAAAAAAATATTTTAGAACATGATTGTGTGAGCCAGCCATCACACCGTTTTCTATTTACGCTTGCCCAAAATTCTTCTGTATTTTCACTGAGCGACTCAATTTCTTTTGTATTTCGTTTTTAGAACAGTATTTTCTATTTTTAATTTTAAATATTATATTACATTGGTAGAAATTCAAAAAATCGGGAGAAACGGTCGCTAAATCGGGATATCGGGAGACGACAACCAAAATCAGTAGATCTCCCGATAAATCGGGAACTTTTGCAACACTGGTCCAAACCGCTGACATTGCACATCTCACATCAGCTGGGTCCGCGTGAAGCTGTAAAAGCCAGTAGGGCCAAGAGCAACTACTCATTCGAAAAAAAAATACTTCATGGTATTCATATACTAAAAGCACTGTAATTTTGTAGAACAATTCGCGCTTTTCTTAACGATTGTACATTAGAAATGCAAACAGTGTCGCTAGTGAATCATAAAAAGATCTCGATCTGGGTCCGAACCCGTTTTATATAACCGGCGTCAGGGATCGCGGTTAACAGATTCTGTCAGCTGTTTACAGAGGGATTCGTGTAGTTGGAGAATAATTTATTTTAAAATAATAGTAAACGGTAGAATATATTATTATCTATCGTTAGAATGGGGTACGCCCCGCATCTGGCGTTTGCAAATTCTTGAACGTTTTGAATTTCGTTCTGAATTTAATGTTAATGAATTTATTAATTTTTCGTTCTGAATTTTAGGTACCTGTAAATAGTGAAATGAACAGATAGATCACCTGATGGTACTTGGTCACTGCCTTCCATTGACATCTAATACCAAAGGCATCACCGATGCAGTGTCATCCAATGTCATCCAAAATAATCTTTAGAAGTCCGGTGTCAAACCATCCGAAACGTGAACGTCCTTCTTGTCCTCCACATCCTTGTTATTTAATGCATGTATTAAAATGGTGTGTTAATGTGTTAGTTTTTGAAGTATGTTAGAAAAACTTTAAAAAACTAGTTAAAATTTTGACTACATTGAGTATCATCATTTTTTTAATGACCTTTGTAACTTTAAACTTCATCCAGTCTTTTTTCTAATCAATAGATGGTATTATTACCTTTCAATTAACATATTTTTCACATCTATGTCCAGACAAGTCCTAAGTCTTTCGGCAGAGTCGTCTAACATAATAAAAAAAATGGCGGCCATTCCAAAACGAAGAGGGCTAGACCCCTATTTATGTGTATTTTTGTCGATAAAATTAGGTATATTTATCCCCTTAAATTATCGCAGTTGGTCTCTGGATACACTGTATAATAATTCCAATGGTAAGTTGACAGCCCTGATAACGAAACTGGAGATTTTCACATGTAATTTCCTTGTACAAATACATTATAACAATGAGCACAATACACAGATGACAGGTCTGTTCCGGATCCCAACGCAGCAGTTTCCGGCTGTCGGTCACACTGGGGACTGGAACATGCGGGGCAACCGGGGCAACCGGGGCAAGCGGAGCTAGCGGGGCCGGCGACGTCGGAAGCTGTTTGCCCCAGATCAGATGAATAATACATAAATCCATTCTTTTCGTTTACATTTCGAATAGTTTTTCTTGTTTATTTTTATCTCTATTTTAGATTATCTGTTAATATATTTAATTAAGCTGTTTCGATAGATTTATTTTCGAAAGTACATCACTTTACTGAATTAATTTATTGAGAAATTATGTAACAATGGAAAAAAATATTTCAATGATAGTCTTATATCGTTATCATTATCGCAACGTCCATTGTTGCAATGCACAATGTGGATATGCTTCGGCCATATTTTTTAAATATAGTAAGAACTCTCAGGAGAGCAGGCTTGCTTGAAACGACAGGCTGATACCACACTAAGTTACCTACGACATAAAAATGTGATATGAAGGCATAATAGATTAAGTTATGTGCATACGAAGCCCGGGTGGGTTGCTAGTTTCGTTATATTTTATTAATTATCCTACATTATTAATTTATTTTCGTTTAAGTCCATATTTACGAAGTTAACGAGATATTAGTATGAGCAGTGATAGCCTAGTGGTTAGAACGTTGGTCTCCCGAACGCGGGGGCCCAGGTTCAAATCCTGGCACGCACCTCTAATTTTCAAATATTATGTGCGTATTACAAGTTAATTATCACTTGCTTCGGTGAAGGAAAACATCGTGAGGAAACCTGCACACCTGAGAGTTCTCCATAATGTTCTCAAAGGTGTGTGAAGTCTACCAATCCGCACTTGGCCAGCGTGGTAGACTATGGCCTGTACCCCTCACATTGTGAGAGGAGACCCCGAGCCCAGCAGTGGGGCAATTATGGGTTGTTTCTTTGCTTTGCTTTTTTTAGTCTGATAATAACTCCTTCGCCAAATAAGCGGTCACGAATTTGGCATGCAAAGTGCCACTAACAGAAAAAATCTTACAAATGTTAAAAAAAACTTGATAAATAAGCCTACGTCACGAAGGTTCATTACGTCCGTAATCTAATCAAGTGTAGCTAAACTTTTGCTATGGCCGCTCGGGGACCCTAAAAAATATCATCCCCCGTTTCTTTTATGAGATGTCCAGAGACGTGAAATCTTGTAGGGTCAAGTTCAGTCAAGGGCACGAAAGAAGGTCGGTTGGACTCACTAAGGATTTATCTTTCGTTCGTTTTTACAGTATAGAGTTTAAGCTTTTTTTTCTTAATCTGTATAATATATAAGGCAAAAATGATTGACTGATATATCAATGCACAGGCCAAACTTTTAGAGTTAGAAACTTAAAATTTCGCACACGTATTCCTCTTATGACGTAGGCATCCACTGAGGAAGGATTTACTCTACCACGCTACTCCAGTGCGGATTGGTGGAGGGATTACTGGCCAACCCGACTGTCGGAAGTTTTCAAACTGCCCGAGTGCCTCCGACATGGCTTAACGACTGTTATCTTATGATAACAACCGGGACAGACGGCTTTACGTGCCCTCCGAAACTCGGAAACTCTCAAGATTTTTTTACCACTAGCGGTCACCCATCCAACTACCGACCGCGCCCGCTGTTGCTTGCGCAAGCCGCCGGGCTATGAGCGCTTTTATATGCGGCCGCATATGTCATCCGCATCGGGCTTTTTATATGATTTCATACAAATGCGGTGCGTTTGGCATGTACGGTGCTGATATAATTATGTGCGTTCACCATTAGTCTGCGTTAATGGCGCGATTTGTTTCATGTCTACTGACAGCAGAAATTTTCATTCTTCAGGGGTCATTAAACTCTTAAGAAGTCCAGTAGCCGTAAAAGTAAGTGACTTTATGTGTACTACTTACTTGCATGTCGAAATGACGACGTTGGCCTTTCTATTGTTAATGTTTGTTTTCTACTCTTAGAAGTAGAGTAAACCCTAGTAATATTCGTCAAGTGTAAAAGAAAATACGAGCAATTCACCCGAAAACAAGGTTGCGTCTTGATAAATCTTATCGGAGCTGTCGGAAAGTGTTGTCATCACTGCGGATTGGGGATTTGTTCGCGGAAAGTTTCTCCAGTTATTCTGTATTCGTAGCATATTTATGAGCTGGCTAATGTTTACAAGTTCAAGACTTTGTGTGAATGGCAAGTTATAAGTCGGTAACGTTTTTGACCTAAGTAAACGGCTAAATGTTAGAATTTAGTAGGATATATCTGAATGATATAAAATAAGCAGATTCATTTCGAGTAATTTAACTGCCTCCACAGTGAAATTAATTCGATACGTACTTCAATCAGTCAGTCAGTCACAACCCGTAATTTTCCCACTGCCGGGCTCAGGATCTCCTTTCACTATGTGAGGAGTACAGGTCGTTTCGTAGTCTACCACGCTGGCCAAGTGCGGATTGGTAGACTTCACACCCTTTTGACAACATTATAGAAAACTCTCAGGTGTGCAGGTTTCCGCACGATGTTTTCTTTTACCGAAGCAAGTGATAATTAACTTGTAATACGCACATACATTTGAAAATTAGTGGTCCGTGCCAGGGTTCTAACTCGGGTCATGTAACACGGTAAATGAGTTAAAACTCGTGTGCTTTTTCTTGACCCAAAGACGATGGTATAAAACAAACAACAAAATTTTGAAAAAAAAATTATACCGAAATTAAAATGGTATCTATGTCAAATGAAAAGATTTGCTATAGGGAACTTAAATAGATAATCAGCGTACAGAACCCTCTCCACGCAAGTTAGCTCACACTTGTCCGGTTTTTTAATTCATCGTACTACTGCCGTGAATTTTTGCACATTTCCAATACTTACCGTTTAGGGTATGGAACCCTAAAAAGGGTAAAGAGTTCAAGTTCATTCATGATGCAAACTGCTGTGTCATGCGACATTTTGACGCATTGTGAATGAAGTTATGCTTTTTCACATACATTTTTGTATACGTCGTTTTGCAACATTTTAATCATGCCGCTGTTGCCGTGAAAAGGCAAAACATATTTTGATTTGACAAAGATGTTAAAATATCAAAAGCGTTTGGCTTACTTAAACAGTAATTGGATGATTACTTCCAAACAAAGAATTCTTGGAGATGAGTTTTAATTAATGAGTATTTAATAGTAAGTGTTAAAGCTCCTGTATTTCTAATAATAATAAAGAAAAGCTAACACACTAATACCACTGAATTAGAATTCCTTGTTTTATAAACAATAAGAAATAAAAAAAACCCTCAACAGTCGAAAACAAAGGGACCTGTTGAAACGATACCGTAGTTAATTTCAAAAAGCCTTCAATGCATAATAAATTTATATTTAAATTGAATACGCCTTCTGGTGATTGATGATGACAAAAATTATTAAATCGCAAAGTAGCGTTCATCCATCCAAAGATTAGGCGATAACTGATGATTGACGCACAGTTTCTGGCCATAAGCGATATCAAAAGCTCCACATTGCTCCATTGAGGATTGGTGTAGAGCTATAATAGCTCTAACCCCTACGGCCTACAATAGTATAGTAGGAATAGGTCAGCTATTCCTACATCAAGTACTCATCATCACTTAAGTCATAGGCTCGGTTTATAAGCTATGTCGCAACCGACACTAGATGATTTGAATTAAGTTGTGATGGAATTATTTATTCATGCAAGTCGGCTTTCTGTACGCTGTCTGACCTAATGTACCAGCCAGGCCTGTCTACCGCGACATTTAGGCTTGTTATAATAGATAAACAGAAAATCATGTATCGGAAGTTTTGATATCGCTATCGGAAGACCTTGATATCGCTTAACGACTGCTGTTTAATAATAAACAACTCTGAAACATGAAAGCGCTTAGGAAATTTTTGCTTTTAGTACTCAGGGTACTCACCCGTCCAACTATCGATAATTGATTACGAGCGCTTTGATATACCTATCGGCAAAGTTCATGGTTACCACAGACTAAAAAAAAGAACAGACGGAATGTCAACAACAAATTCCGTGAGGCACCCATAGTAATACCAACTCCTCTATTTGTACAAGTATCACACGCACACATTGACACCATGCTGTTATTAATTGGCGTCATTACCGCGGTTGGACCTAAAAATTACGCATACATGGTAAGCGGGCGGCGAAACTCTCGATGAGACAAGGTGACGTCCGGGGTTATTTTCACGTCCGTGATGGTTACTCATAAATTGGTATTTATGTCCCAAAGCACGTAAGAAGAAATTGACTTTTATCTGCATAAGTGTCCTTTTTAAAAGTTACCATGATGCGGGACGTCGGTCTAAAACATGGCTTCGCATTCAAAGTAGGGTACTGAAATATTAGTCTCGGTCTGCGAATGTTAATTTCTGCCGCGGTGCATTCATCTCATTCTATACGACTGGCATTATTAATTCTGCGTCCTTTCGTCGTATTTTAAACAAATAACATGGTTTTAAGGAAAACATAACAACGAAATACGAGAATTAATATAACTATTATACTTTTATATAAAAGACTGCAAAATGAGTGAAAATGTACAATTAAAAATTTATTAACTTTTAAACCCTTAAAAGGTAAATTTTGGAAGGTTCAATTTGGTGTGTTCGGAGGAAAAACTTATTTCTATTATGGTCCGTTGTGTAGTTTTTCATTTATCGTAATTAAAATATGATGCACAATTGAAAGATCACTCAAATAATTCATTTTTACTTTATCTCTGAACAATAACTATTAGCTTGCCACATTTTAGACAAAGTAAAGATAAATTGAGCGAATGCCAGGTATACAGAAAAGTAGAAGGTAACATTGTTTTCGAACAAAGTCATAGATTTATTGTACCCGATTTGTAACCATATTCAGCTTTTTGTATGTTTGTTTGGCGTAATCGTAAAAATAACTAACCATGCAGGTTCACACTAATGCCTAAACTTTCCACATTATAGGAATTAGGATACCATTAGGATACTATTTATAGGAATTAGGATACTATTAGGTACCTAAAGGCTTAGGAAAGGTGGTGGTGGAAACTTAATTGCTTTAGTTCAGGTTACAAAAGCATGAACCTGAGATGAATGACGAAGAATGATCTCTGTAGATTGGGTTTCAGGCGAAGAAACTCCTTAACGGTTAACGGCACGGTTACAATTTTTTTTGTATTCGCACCTTGATTGCCACTGTAAAACAAAGTATTTAGTTTTTATAATAATATCTTGTTTTTATTTGACTGCACTTAATAACCGCGACAGCATGTGAATTAGCAATAATGATTTTATATGAAATAGAAGCGACCCATAAAACCCTGAAGATGATAGTTGCTTTACTCACATAATAAAAACCTTTCTGCAGTGTCAAAGTATTTTCTTTACAACCAGCCAACGACCGATTAAGAACGTGTCACACACACGTTACCGAAAAAATACGGATTTTCCGACACTGAGCGACTGGAAACCTTTAATAGGCAAACAAAGATGAAATGTTTATTCGACCCTTGTGTGAATCCCGTGTTGTCTTTGAACCTGTCTTGAAGAGTTTTCGATTCAAATCGACGGTTTCTTTGTGTGTATCTTTTGCAGAGTTACATTATAAATTATATTATTGTGAGAGTTGCAGTTCTATAAATTATACATGAATAATTATCTTATATTGTATTATTCCGTAGATGTGAATGAGTTGACAAGTCCAAAAAGCATATACTTTCCAGGGCGGTAATTTTTAAGCTTTTGATATATTTGTATTTCATAAAAAAATCTTCTGATCTTATAATATTTCATACAATGTTATATTAACCATAATTAAGACCTCCAATTATAATAAAACAATTTAAAAATTACCGCACTGAAAATGATTTTTGATTTGTAAACTTTTTCACATCTTGTACGGTTTTTTACTGTACTTACGTAGTGTTTTTGTATGTCTCACTATTCATTCCGATGTTTGTATAGAAAATAAAAATTTCAGGTATTTTGGATTAAATTATCAATCCAGCATGTTACTTTTATGACGTGACTCGTGTGGCGGTTGTCGAGCCGGATCGTCGTGCTGAAGGTCCTGGGTTCGATTTTTCAGCGAGGCCGATATTCGAATGATTATGTAAAATATTTTAATTTCTGTTTGAAGTCTGGGAGAGTGTGTGTTCTTGTCTTTGTGTGTTTTTCATGGCACTCACGACACAGGGTATCCTAGTGTGGGGCTATAAGACAAGGAGTGTTGCGTTATTTGCAATGGTACCTAGCCGATGGCTCAGCAATTTGTGGCTTGGTTTAGCTGAAATAATCCTGTTTAAGGGATTAAACACAGCAATTACAAGTTTAGGAACCATAAAGCAGATTTTGACAGACAGTTTACAACCGATTTAACATTGAGAGGTCTGTTGACCGACCATTTCTTCTACATAAGTAACATTCGGGTAAGTTCAGGACTTCCGAAGTGAGGTAAACAACGTTTTTATAGTCGAAAGCACCGGTTCATTTTATTATACTGCGGTATAAAGTTCAGTTCGTAAATTACTGTGTTGTTCTGGGTTCAATACTGAAAAATAGCTGCAAAGTAATTGTGTATGTTTCACAATACGAGTATATCGAAACAGAAGCAGAGTAAGTATAAATAAAGATAATAATTTTAATAATGTTGATCATGGCTCGCAACGGTGTATTTTTACAAATGCGATGGGTAAAGGTCATATACAGGATGTCCTAAATTAGTACGACAAACCCAAAGGAAAAATAGCTTAGCGCTTGACCTACCAAATACAAAAAAAATACCACAGTAAAGTGCCACTGTTTTCGAGATTTTTAACTTTAACTTTTCTAAAATGTACCTACTTTTATTGCTGAGTCCACAAAATGAGCAGTTATTTTCATTATCTTTTTCCGAAGTACTCTCAGATATGTACCAGTATGTTATATAGTAGGTTCACTCCCAGGCTATCTTCTCTTAACACTTGACCCTGACCAAAATGAACAATTTAATGCTGAAATACGCGAACGGACCCTGGACTCGAAAAATAGTCTGCAAACCCGTAATATTTTTAAAAGACCTTTTCAACGATACCCCATACTATGGGGTAAACGAAAAAATAATAATTCCTACTTCATATTACCAAATTACAGCTTTCTATGACTTAGTATCTCTACGCTATGTGCTGCGGATGCACGGATGGATGTGGAAAATATAAGTTCCGTCTTGACTATGGAACGCTAATAAAAAGGAAGTAAGAATTTTTAGTTTAAAACAAAGGCACCTATTCCAGATTCACATATCATGATGAATGATTGACCTTTGTCGAAGAGGTCATGCGTAAGAACTAGCAAAATCCATCGATAACTGTCGGTCTCAGTGGCCGCAAGGCATTTACTCAATAGTGGTATAAATGATAAGCAATAAGCTAAGTTGGGCGTTTGATTTGGGTTCCTAATCTTTCTTCAATCTTAGGATATTGTCATTGCAAGAACTCCATTACTCTTCATCCGAATTATTGGAGCTGCAAATTCTTTTCTTATTTTTTCTTTTATATAATTATATGTTTCTGTATGTTTTGTAGATATTTTATATTCACATAACTAATCCTACTATCTAAAATACAAAAATCTCGTGTGTTTCTGGTCGCCGAACTCCTCTGAAACGTCTCGACCGAGTTTTATGATTTTTTGTGTGTATTTGATAGATATGAGCATAGGTCGTAAAGTATATTTCATATCGCTAGGTGATTAAGGTGTCCTATCCAGAAATTTTTTGGCAGAGCAACGTTTTCCGAGTCAGCTAGTAATATTACAAATGTAAAATTTATAAAGATGTTCGGATGTTTATCTTTTCATTATTCACGTTGTATAATGAAAACTGTAAATTTCTGCTTAGAAAACTGTAAATCTACAGCTTTTCTTAAAAACAACATAAAATAGTAAGAAAATTATACTTATATTCGTAAATCAACTTTAAATCTAAAAAAAAAATACACAATTTCTACTAATACTGCCTCGTTTTCAATTTGCACATATTCTTGATTTTCAGTTTCATTTTTATTTTTAAAATCGTACATATTTTTATAAAATGTCTATAAATGGTCATCTGTAACAATGAACTCATATTTTTTTTAATTTCTGACTTTGTTTGTAAAGTGTATTTTATGGTGGTGGTTGACTATTTATTCCTGAGTTTGGGGTACGCAGCGAATAAAATATGTGGCTAGTATTATAAAGAAAAAACTGTAGATTTGCAGGTCTAAACTAAAAACTGTGAAGATATCGAAAAAATCTACAGTTAAAACTGTAGAGTTGGCAACACTGTCTGTGAGCTGTCTAAAGAGAGAACGTTTGCGGCTGCCAAGTCAATAGCTGTTCTCGGTACCCCGCTACCGCGTGTATTCAAATGGCAGTAGGCAATTTGCACGGTGCTGCCATTTTCAACTTCCGAATACACCCAAGCTAGTTCCAGCTTGACATTCCATTTTATGATCTGAAATCATTGATACACGACATATATTTGATGTATATTCTATGTACTTATAACTTAAGAAATTCGATCCATTACAATGATTGGAGAATCTTTTAAATATATCTTATACTTCGCCTATTATACAAATCAAATCTTAAGTTATACAAATGAATTATGAGACAGAAAAATGGATATAAGCAGAATCAGTCATAAGACTGCCTTGAATTATAAACAAATACATAAAATAAAATAAATAATAATGTTATTTATATTTTGACACACTTGCTGAAAAAACGTAATTATAACGTACTTATTATTAATTGTTTATAAAGATATAAGCAGAATATTTGCAATATTTTATTAATATATAACAATTATAGGATAGCGCAACAATTGATAATTAAGATTTTAATTAAGATTGTAATGATAAAGTTTTAATTGTAATGAAAAATTAAATGATTTATTTTAATATTTGCATACCTTAGCAGGTGGAACTTTATGAACCTACAAATCTAATGTAATCCTTTATGTATATTACCCGTTTTCATGCAAATAAACATATTGTATTGTATTGTATTGACAACAACATGAAAAGATGGCAGACGATGTTTAATTATTTTGCTTATTCAACGTATACCTTAAAATAATAAATTATAAGCATCCAGTCATGGCGTACAGACGCTTTCAAAATTTGGTATAATAAACATAATTTTCTCATAATATATGGAACAATTATATTAGACAACGTGTAGGAAGAGTCTACATTCGTGACTCAAAGGATACGCTTTCAGAATTTCAGCGCGATTCTGAAGCGAGCTTTCAAGCGCGACGGACGCTTCCCTCTCTTATAGTAAAGTACGCGAAATAAACTTTTGCTGCGTCGGCATAAAGTGTAATTTGTCGTTATTATCATAAATAGTTAACTAATAATTGACATTAAATATTTGATTTAAATTGAAGTGAAAAAAGTTGATTACTGTGAAATTCATTATAATAATACACATTTGCTTGACTCAAACTAAGTTCTAGTGAACTTACGAGAGTAGTTACTAGTTAAGTATCCATATCGCGGTCCACTAATCGCTTGATCAAGTAGGTACTAAAAGAAAAGTTTCTAAAGATTTTCGTGCGTGAAATCGAAGTGGGGTTCTTGTTTGTGCAACTCTGGCGGAGTTAATTAACTTGGCGTGTAATAAATGAAAAACTTCAAAGAGTTATTTGGTAAGTATTTATGATTAATGATTTTGCTTCAAAATGAAATAAGTAACATATCGACTCTTGAAAGGAAATATTGACTAAGCAATATTGAGCTAACTTTACAGGAGAGCAGTTTAAAGTTGGATTTTTTAGAAAAATTTTTTTTTTTTTTTGTAATCCTCCTACCGACGTTATTCTTACTGTTTTGGAATCCTTATTTTATCATCAATATTGTGGCATATACAATAACTTTTCTAAAAATTCAACCTTAAACTGCTCTCCTTTAAAGTTAGCTCAATGTCGCTTAGTCAATGTTTCCTTTTAAGCGTCGATATGAAATATATAACTTTACCTTAATATAATAATTAAGGCATTATAGATAGATAGTGTCTAGAGTGTGTCTAGTCTGAAGATAAGTGGCAGAATAGAAATATCAACAGCGTAACTTCAAATAGGACAAAAGCATTTTTCTTCTGAGAACTGCGTTGGGATGTCTTAAATCCAAATTATTAGGATAAATAAATTGGGATGTAAAGGACTCCAGTTATTTTGAGTTCAAATCAATTTTGATGTACCATGGTGTGTCCTGTTGAGTAACAGATAAGGTTATCGCGAACGGTCCCTCCTATTGTACGCTGACTTAATATTCTTGTATCGAAGGGGTTTTTACCTATCTGACTTGAAAGCACCCTCTTTCTAAGATCGACCGTGAAACCAATTTTTTATTTTTATTTGTTATGGTCGCAGTGTAATACCTAATTCACCCAGTGTACCTGATGTACCTAGTGTAAAAAAAGTGTACCCAGTAATACCTAATGAAAGCCTCTTGCGTGTTTTTCGGACGACAACGCATCATTTCATTGGTGTCCTTAGGATCGATACTTTTGTGTGTGTCTATATTTTAATGTCTTCTAACCTTAGTCCAAGTTTTTATTGTTACTAACCAATTTATGGATGAAAGTCTCAAATGAATTATATTATTTCATTATTATTCTATCATATTGTAAATCAAGATGTATGGTTTTATATACTTGATTTATCATATTTGGTTGAGCACTGACCAGCAATCCACTGACCTCATTCAAAACTGACATGCCGGATAAAATGATTGTAAGATGTTCGGGGAGATTTACAAGTTGCTAACGACTCTTATCATTAGTGATACGTAGAGTTTGTTTAAAACTATACAGCGACATGCAAATAGGTCGAAATAGCATTACATTGTGAATACAATACTAGTAAATTAATGATGTAAATGGATGTGATTAATGGTGTGTGTGATGTGTGTGTGTATGTGTGTATGTTGTATGATGTGTGTGTGTGTGATGTGATGTGTATGTGTGTGATGTGATTCATTGAGTGTAAATTTATAACTTGTTGCAGTGCTTAACAAAATAAATAATTTCTTTCTTTCTTTCTTTCTACCCTCACTTCAGTTCGATAAACCGTTCAGTAAGCCCACACTCGAATAATGTAAGGACAGTATTCTTTAAATTGATAATAAGTATTTTAATGTGTGAACCGATTGAAATAAAACAAACATTAAATGTTAACCAGCTCACTACAATAAATCACTGGAAAGGGGATAATTCTATTAAGCTGTCTCTGAGATTAGTAGGAACAAACGCACAGACGAACACAAAAATTCTATAAATCATTATTAATAAAAATTACCATAGCAATATTTTTCTCAAACAATTTGTACAGTTACATTTTCATTATATATTTTTCATTATTTATACACACATATGGACTGTCTTTTGAAAGACTGTTAATGAAATCATTAAAATAAATAATCAATTAAAAAAGTTATTCAATAAAATGGCTATTTTTTTCATTACATCCTTTACTTAAAAAATATGAATTATTTATTTAAGTCGTCAATAACTGTTAGTCTATTAGATCGTGCGCTGGTTTAGCTGTCTCAAAAATTTATTGAATAAACTTTACCAACGTACCTATATTTACTTACTCGCTTTTTTGGTCGTCAGTAAATTTTCGATTAGTGGAAGATATTTGAAAAATACTACTATTAGAAATTTTCTTGCATTTGTTTGTGGTTTTCACAGATGATTAATTGTAAGTTTGGAATAAAATTTTGTTTCGTAAATTTTGCCACATATAATTCCTAAATAATAAAGTTGTAAATTATTTTCAACACTAGATTGTTCTGCTTTTAAAATAATATTAATACAGTGGACCCCCGGTAATCCGGCCCCTGTCTAATCCGGCACCCCCTGTAATCCGACATGGTCTAATTATTTATTATTGAATATTTTTTTGACAATCTTCGCTAATGCATGATTGAACAAGTTATAACTTGTAGGTACGCATCACCACTATTGTGCTCGACACGTAGGGTATTGTTTTGATTCTGATTGCTTAGTTTGAATTTGACTAATTACGTCACTTTAATGACGTTAATTTTATAATAAAACTATTGTGTTGTTTAATTTACTAAATTGGACATACTTATTGAAGTATGATTTGTACTTCAGAGTACAATATAACATATAGAATCTTATCATTGGATCTGTAATTTGTCGGATTACAAGGTACTCTTTTGTAAAAAATTCCGGACTATAGGGGGGTCTTAGGCAGTACTCTATAATCCGACAAATTCGATAGTCCGATACTGCCCTGCAAAATGTTTGTCGGATTACCGGGGGTCCACTGTATACAATATTAATAAGATAGAAACCACATGAGGAACTACGAGAAAAAGGGGACTACACTGTAAACCAGCAGCCGTGGTTCCTAACCGGCTAGCCACTTCATGGCACAGGCTGAGGCTCCTGACAAGTTCGTCAGTTGACATGATACCCACAAAAATATCATCACGCAATATATCGTCACGCAATAATTTTGTATGCCTACATATTGTTAGTACTAGTACTTTTGTTATATCCTTGCACCATGACATATTTCATGACGAAATAAGTTTTTCTTTCTTTCTTTCTTTCTTTCTTTATTTATTTTTATCACTTCATAAATTAAAAAGTTTTTCAAACGTAGGTATCAAAGCAAAATATTAAAAATACACAGTCCACCTGACTATTCTATTTTCACAATAAATCATAAGAGTACATAATTATGTACCTGACCCAGGGACATATTGCCTAATGAGTTATTCTTGTTAAATAAATCATCACATGAAAAGTCATTTTAATTTAATATTTTTTTATGATCTAGGCGATCCGTAGTTAGAGTAATCAAATGACTAATACTCGTAGATTACACCGCGTACTTTATGTATTTAGTAATGTTCCCTGAACGTTGAAATAAAAAAACGATAAAGAAAGTTTATTCTCTGTATGTATTATGTAAATACCCATCCTGCCACCTGATGGTACCTAAGACACCTGAGTGGTCAGCGTAGTCTATAATCACCATCTAATGCATCATCGATGAATTGATGACCAAGATAGAATTACTTCTTTCTTCCCAAGTCTCCAGCCGAAACTCGAAAATCTGTCTTAAGCAATAGGGTTGCTACCCAGGCGTGCTTGAATGTCGTCAAAAATATGATCCCTTACTAATGAAATTTCCAGATTAATTACATGTATTTTGTACTTGTATTACGAAGCCACTCGCAAAATCGTTTGCATAGTTTCATAACTCCTATAACAACGTAATACAACTATTTGAACGTAATATTAGCCGTGTAAGACTTAGTAGTTTGACCTCATTCTACACTTGCAAATTTCAATACATTCCATAACAACCCTTATAACCTCTTGTACAGATTATTTGAAACCCTTATACAAAAGCCAATCATGTCACTAACAGAAAGTACAAACAAAAGTATTTACAGTATCTCGTTCTATTTCGTACTGATTCAAATTCTGTTTGTATATCGTAACTTCAGTGGAAAAAAGTCATAAGATAAAAATTGCAATTTTACAATAGAGCAAAAAAAATTTCAAAATATCAGTAAGTAGTCAAAGGAATTTATTTACTTACATTACGATTTCTTGCACAATACCGTCAACATTAATGATAAAAATCTGAAAAAAAATTGAACATATGCAGCTTTCGTCCCTCTTTCCAATCATATTAATAACTAAAATTCAAAGTAACACGACTTATACTTTGTAGTAGTGGTTAACTAAGTTCTGTGGGAACAGATGAACACACACACGTCATTCACACATACTGGATGAAATTATAGCCTCATAAGGCTGCGCGCACTTTGGACACGTTTTCATACGAATTTTACTCGTAAGTACACGTACGAACACGCACGAACGATCCCGACGTGTACACCCGACATCCGAAAACAATCGTACGTCGAAACTTAAAAAATGGATGTAGAACAATTCATTAACTTGGTTTACGGACATAAATGTAGGACAGTGTGTGGTCATTCTATAAGTCTTCAATAATATGATGAAATTCATGTCTTTTTAAATATAATACCAAAATCATGTCTTTTTAAATATATTTCACACAACCTTTCGGTTCTACGACAGCGACGACGCCACCGCAGTCTGCGAGTTATAAGAAATTTATCGTGAACATACAGATTACTCATCGCGCTTCAACCAAAGAAGACTTTACAAATGCGAAGTCACTTAGAACACTAACTATTTGACGAACAAAAACGTATTCAGTGTGCGCACGTAATTCGTACGACCACGATCGTAAGTATACGTACGATATGAATTCGTGTCCAAAGTGCGCGCGGCCTAATAGCGCGGCCTAATAGCAAAGTGAGCGCGGCATAGGCAGGTAAAAATGAGCCTGTGTCGTGGAATCGTTTGCATTTTCATTAGATGCCTCTTGACGGACAAATCTATCTCTATCTATAGATTATACGAGTACTTATTGCACTATACAAAATTCTCGACGAAATCCTTTCCCCTCATAACATTTTAAACTCAAATTATCTCATCAAAGGGAAAGAAATTTAATACTGGAACATAAAATCTACCAGCTTTCGGTTAAATAAATAATCTGATATCCAAATAAACTGAATCTGTTTACCCACTGAATGGAATCAGGGCATTGGGGTGGATTACTTTACCTCTTTACCTCTTGATTCCTGAAATAAGTTGATAGTAAAAAAATCTAAAACCGGATCCATTTTCATAGGAGACACTTCTTATAAACCTACTTATTTAAATAAACGCACTTTTTAGGTTTCGAGTGCATTCATAAGATATGAATCTGAAAGTGATCGACCGAGGTCACGGTCTGTAGTTGAATGGATGAACGCTAGTGGCGTGAATTTCTTGAAATACGGAAGTTTCGGAGGGCACGTAAACCTGAGGGACCTGATTGTTATGGTAAATCGTCGTTGCGTTATCGTTAAGCCATGTCAGAGGCCATCAGGTGGCTTGAAAACTTCTGAGGCTTAGGTTAATGGTCATTAACCTTTGAACAGTACAAAAGTTATTACAGAGGCTCCTGACATAGTGCGGTGGATAACTATAAAAGGATTTCTGAATAATTATCCCTTACAGGAGTAACCATGTAAAACTTGTATAATAACATAAAAGAAAAATATTGTTATTTCTGAAAAGATTTATTATACGAGTACGTTCAACTTGTCACAGTATCTTGTTGTAAATAGCCCAAAGCGAGTGACTTAGATAGACCAAAAGCAAAAAAAAACTCAAAGAAAGACACGATCTCATAAAGAAGTTTGCTTATTCAGGAAGGTAAAGCCCGAGAATATTTTATGGATATTAGGCAAAACTTTTAAAAGGTTGAATAAAAGAAATGGTAAAATACTTAAGTGTATCAAAGCAATCTGTTACAACTGTACATGATATTGAAAGTAATAAATCGGTAATCTTTGTTAGGATTTCATGCATCCGTAAAATACCGTATTTTATTATTTGCATGACTTATACATTTTATAGGAAGATTTTAATTAATTATAGTACAATTTTTATTTTGTAATTTAAGTCTAAAAAACTTTTTAGTACCTAAAAGTCTTGAGTAATTTTGGGACCTTATTATAATGTCGTCTCTTTCCGTCTTTCACGGGCTTATTATCACTTAGGTAATAAAATAAAACCGGCCAAGTAAAGTTCCGTTTTCCTTTTAAATTCATCATAATTTAATTAATATCTCGTAAACAGATTCCTGCATCGAAATGTGATTGTAAACTCAACTAAAGTTCTCATAGTAGGTAAAAATTACAAGACCTATTCAACGATATACGATCATCCCACATTCACGTGTAGGGGTGACCAACTTTACTTTTCAATATTTTATTCTACCACTTTTTTGTCGTAGCAAATATGTAAATCAATGGCAAGTTGCAGTATTTTTATCAAAGCAGTGACTCGGTGTATCGTACAAAGGGTTCTGGGTGAAATTCCCGGCTGGGGCAAAAAGCATTTATGTGGGAGAATAGTGTTTGTTCTCATATTGATTTGATTGGGTTAAATCCGGGGATTGTTACGAATTTATATAAGCCAGATTCAATGTAAAAACCACATGGAGTTTCAGAAGGCTTTTTACATGACCCTCAAAAAGGGTGAATAATTTGTAGTTACCTACTAATGAAATTACAAGCGAACCAAATGGACTCGTGTAAATCTGCGGTAACGGTCAAAACCGCAAGATCCTTTCGTAAACTCCTCAAAGACGTACAATAAATTCCCACTTTAAGGTATTAGCTCTAAGTATATTTACTTAATTTTCTCTTTATATTATTTTAGCTTAAGTTACGTCTAAGGAAGACTTTGTTTATTCGATGTTAATAGGTAACTATAAATTTATTCACAGGTCCATAATTTTTATTACTCTTGGTTATAATTAAGCTTAATTAATTAATAGCATATCCTTGAATCTCTTCAGTAAGTGGTGTGTAAGCAATAAAAGAAAATATACGAGTTCAGCCCATTAACAGCGCACGGCGGGGGTACGAAGTAATTGAGGAGACCTCGAAGGCACTCGGCCGCGATGATATAGCTTAATGAGCCCTGCAAAGAAAAAAATGTTTAAGAAGTATAAAAAAAATGTTTAACATGTTCAAAATTCATAGATATCCATATAGGTTAAAATGTAATAAAAAAGCAAATTTCACTTTAGAGTAGAGCAGGTAGGCAAACTACGAAAATAAAATGAAAAATATTATTAAGTATAAAATATTATAATAATCGCTCATAGCCCCTGCGGCTTGCGTCGATCTTAAGTGATCGATAAAGTTAAGCAACAGCGGGCGCGGTCGGTAGTTGGATGGGGACCGCAAGTGGTAAAAAAATTCTTGAGCGTTTTCCGTGCTTCAGAGAGTACGTAAAGCCGGCAGTCCCGATTGTTATCATAAGATAACAGTCGTTAAGCCATGACGGAGGCCCTCGGGCGGTTTGAAAACTTCCGACACTCGGGTTGGCCACTAACACCTCCACCAATCCGCACTGAAGCAGCCTAGTGGAGTATGCTCTAGGCCTCCTCAAGAGGAGAGACCCGTGCCCAATAGTGGGCCATTAATGGGTTGAAGCCAAGCCATAAAATATTATAATAGTTAACTGTTGTTATTTTTGATCATGGGTGTTTGGGCGCATGATTACTATGCCGGATTGCCGAGCCAAAGGTCCTAGATTCGATTCAAGCGATTAATGAATAAAAATTACGATTGGAATTCGGTATTCATCACCTAATAACTGTTAAGTCTCGATAGTTATTAAGAAAATATTACGTAGTTACTAAACGCAATAACCCCACTCTCTTTTAACATTTTTCGTAACAACATACCATAAATATAAACAATGTGTTACGTAGATTTGTTTTGAGGAAGCGTCGAGGTCTTTTAAAAATAAAAAAGACTAATTTCGAGACTCTTGTAATCGGCGGTTAACAATCGACTGCTTATTCTAATGAACAAAGGATGTACTCGTAGTTGCAGAAATGCAACGTAAGATGTCTCGTTCTATGAACCGAGAGTATGATACATTGTAACATTACTGTAGACTAAACATTGAAGATTGACTGGGAGGTCGATGTTGGTGGTATAACTCCTCCCTCCGCAAGTTCGAGATTATCCTGGGTGGGATTGTCTCGAACCTTCTCAGAAGTATACAATGTCTTAATTTTATCTTTGAATATAAAAAGAACAATTATTAATACTAAAATACAAATAGTTATAATAGCACTGAACACAATTAATCCTATGTTAACACTTTCACTTTTATACTTTTCACGTACACTTATATCTTCATATCCACTTTTTGTAGTAAATAGTTCAGGATTCGGATATCAGAAAGATCGATTCCATCAAGTTTAACAGGTCTTTTCAGGTTATCCAATGGACTGATTAGAATCTTGGGTAAGTTGACAACTGGAACACTCGTATAAATTACATTCTTTCCTCGAATTTGATGTTTCTTTAGGATGATTTCTTTTATCTCCACTCGGCAGTCATCATCTAAGGTTAACAGGTAAGTCCCCTGGATTGTGTCTTGCGTAAAATCATTTTCGCAGTACTGGGTAAATAAGGTCTCCATTTTTGCGTAGACTATCCAGCGACTGGGTTATATAAGATCTACCCTTAGATCATCGAGGATAACAGGAACAGGATGGCAGTTTGATATATTCTTGGATAATTTCATGAGTGCGGTGATACAATCATCTCTGATCAGTGGTGAAGTGTCTTTCTCCAAGCACAGGAATCGGCCTTCGTCAGTTTCATGGCATGGATGGGAGAGCGGTTTAGTTTTCAACCCTTTCACAAGGACATATGGATATTTGGGTAAGATAAGGGTAATTATATCATTACTTTTATTAAGGACGGGTAAGGATATCAAATTATAATAGTTTCATTTGTTCATAAGGGAAAATGCATAATTAATTTTATCTGATTTTGTTTTATAAAAGCTTTAATCTCTATACTCTGCTCAATTTTAACAGTATTATATTTACGAGAAACGCTAATTTTTCAGTTGCTTCAATCATTTGAAATAATGATATTAGCTCATCTGTATCTATAAATGATCCATGTAACATTTGAATCTTTGCAAGGGCAATAGCTGTTTCAACTTCATTCAGTCTCAAATAGAGTGTTTGGAAATTATGTTATAAAGATTAATTAATATGTTATTAACTTGGAATACCTTAGATTCGTCTCAATTCCAGTAAATATCTCTAATTCCCTCTTCTATCTGAGTAAAGCTGTTTTGTGTAGAATTAGCTATTTTAGTGAACATACTCAACATTTCAGAAATAATAGTAACTTTCTTAGTTAATGCATTTTGTCCCGCATTTACTTCGCGAATTAATTTTTCATACATCACAGCATCGTCATTGTCAAGATTACCCGTTGTTGTTTTAATTATCGTACCAAGAGGATTTAATAAACCGCGTCTCACTTTTACTGATGGGATCAACTGCCGATATTTTTCTACAGTGATATTCAACATGAAATCTGCTTGTGACTCTACTTCAAAGAAATCCAAATCTAAAGCTTTTACGTTATAACAACTTCTAATTTGCTGTTTAAGTGTAACATACTTAATAATATTTAATTCTAACTCCTCTAACATAATTTTTAAATCTTAAATCTTAAATTTATATTATAGTGAAATGGAACCTCTCGACTATACCCAAGAAGTTCGTATGAGCTGTACCAATATAGAGTTCGACTTTATAAAATCACAACATTTCTTTAAGAAGGGTGTTGTTAAATTCCGCACCAAGATCGGCAATGATATGTACAGTACTTGCTGCATTCAAAAATTTTACAGTTCCCTTTTGAAAGAGTAAAAAGGTTCTTCGTTAATCTCATAAGGCGGATTATATATGATTGGAATTTGGGTGTTATGTGTTACTAACATTTGGTTATGCATGTCTATATTTGCTCCTAACTTCTTTAACAGATCAGATCCTATTACTCCGTCGTATCTACCGTCTATATCGTTAATATGAAATTTGTGCCATATCGTGCTTTTAAATGTTCTTAACAGTGGAATGTGTATTATCTCATTATGCATGGTCTGGGCATGGGTGCTAATAACTGTAAACGGTTCAATTTATTTGAATTCACGGAAAAACTGATCAGCTTTTGTTGGGCTTATAAAAGATCTACTACTTCCAGTATCTATGAGAAATTTTGAATTAATTTCGGGAATATGAATATGAGGTAATGTTAGAACACTGTCACCATAATTCAAATTTATCACTGCACTACATCTTTTGAGGCCGTTTTCCTGAAAATTTTCAGGCTGTGTTGTTTCAGTGCCAATATTATCTGTGTTAACATAATTTAAAATTTACTTCTTCAGTAGAACAATTAAAATTGTCTTCATAATCATTTGTAAAATTAGGGATGTATTATTTTGTGGCATGCCAACCCGGAGATTATTATTAGGCATTGAATTAAGAGTTGATTTGTAAGGCTGGTTAATCTGTAAATACTTTGATGGTGGGGGCGGCTGCATGGCTGAAGTATGTTTTAATTTGTTTTTAGCCTCATATTGGACTGAGGGCATCTTCCAAATTAGAACATCCTTTTAACCTCACAATTCTAATTAAATCCTCAGGGAGATTATACAGAAAAACATTTAGCGCTGTATTATTATATACAATCATTTTTGCGGCTTTTACTCCTTCGTCGGTAAGTCTATTCACTTTTGCAAATAATGAACTTCTGACGCCCTGTATTCTGTGACAAAATTGGATGTATGATTCTTGGCTTTTTAATTTCAAAGTTTCCAACTCAATTGCTATACATTCTTCTGAACGAGGATCTCCAAAATGTTGAGTAAGTAATCATTTTAATTCGTCGTATGATTTAATGTTAGGTCGATCGCTTAATAAAGCTGCGGCTCTACCCGTTAATCTACTTGATATAGCATGAAATAGGTATAGTTCTTGTTCCAAATTACCTTTAATTTTACTGCCGTTTACCACATACTCGCACTTAGATATAAAAAGATTAAGTAAATTCTCTTCCCCGTCGTATTTAGGGACGAGAGACAAAGTCTCCGTAGGAATAGCTTTAACTTCCATGGTACACTAACACGATTTATAAAATAACTATAATAATTAACCGCGATGGTAATTGATAAACTATTAAACTATAATTGTTAAAATAAACGAAACACACTTTATGAAATAACTATAACGGTTTACCGATTTTGTGCAAACTATTATAGGAATGTTCAAATAATTGAAACACACTTAATAAAATATAATAATGATGTATAATAATTTACCGATTTTGTGTAAATTATTATTTATTAGAAAGGTTCAAATTATTAAAACACACTTAATAAAATAAAATAATTATGTATAACAATTTACCGATTTTGTGTAAATTATTATTTATTAGAAATGTTCAAATGACTAAAACACATTTAATAAAATATAATAATCCTATGTATAACAATTTACCGATTTTGTGTAAATTATTATTTATTAGAAATGTTCAAATGATTAACACACACTTAATAAAATATAATAATTAGGTATGTATAACAATTTACCGATTTTGTGTAAATTATTATTTATTAGAAAGGTTCAAATTATTAAAACACACTTAATACCTAAAATAAAATAATTATGTATAACAATTTACCGATTTTGTGTAAATTATTATTTATTAGAAATGTTCAAATGATTAAAACACATTTAATAAAATATAATAATTATGTATAACAATTTACCGATTTTGTGTAAATTATTATTTTATTAGAAATTTTCAAATGATTAACACACACTTAATAAAATATAATAATTATGTATAACAATTTACCGATTTTGTGTAAATTATTATTTATTAGAAATATTCAAATGATTGAAACACACTTAATAAAAGAATTATAACGATTTACCGATTTTGTGTAAATTGTTATAGAAATATAAGAATAATTGAAACACACTGATTTAAAAATTTAGTATAAATCTATTCGTGTGAACAAAATCAGAAAAATAATTACGAAAATTTTTGTTCGTAAAGGAAAAACACAGGAATATAAAACAGGATGTGAAAAGGTTTACTCACAGTTTACTGCTCAATCCCATGTTCTTCATGAGCCGATTGCACCCCTGACGTCACGCACTTCACCACTCAAAAAATCTTATTTATTTGGTTTGCATCCGCCGCGTCCGCGTAAAGACGGCTTTCGATTTTGGAAAATTGCGGCGGATCCTACCGGCTGCGCCAGATTTGTTTTGAGGAAGCGTCGAGGTCTTTTAAAAATAAAAAAGACTAATTTCGAGACTCTTGTAATCGGCGGTTAACAATCGACTGCTTATTCTAATGAACAAAGGATGTACTCGTAGTTGCAGAAATGCAACGTAAGATGTCTCGTTCTATGAACCGAGAGTATGATACATTGTAACATTACTGTAGACTAAACATTGAAGATTGACTGGGAGGTCGATGTTGGTGGTATAACTACGTAATAGTCTATTCATATGTAAACATAACAATGTTATTGTGTAACAAAACAGATAAAATAGTAGGTAGTAAGTATGGAAGGAGTGTAAAAGCGTCCTGTAAACAAAAGGAGCTTATTATACAATCTTACATCTCTTATTTGTTCCCTGTTTTATTTGATATACGAAATGAAAGTATTGTAGATGCAAGTTATTACGTTTATATTATCTTTAACTGTATATTATTATTTATTTATTATTTATTATTTATTGATCGCCAACATAATGTACACTGTTACTACAATATTTTTCAGGCATAAGAGTGATATCATAAGTGCCATTACAATTATAGGCGAAGACTGCATGCATAAAAGTAAGCGGTAACATTATACAATTAAAATTATAAAATAAAGATAAAACAGTCACATAAAACAACATTAACATTAAACAACATTAACGAGTATACGAGTACTTGTGTGTGTCATAATGTTTATTATTTCCTAGTTAATGTCTGTGTGTGCCCACTGGATCGCAACAACGGCAATCGTATTCAAAGGTATTGATTGATTATCATTAAAATTATAATAAAATCTCCAAAATATACGACGTTATCGTGAAATGAAACTGTCGCATACAAAAGAATAATTTCCTCTTTGTTCCATAAATTGCTGCGGTTTTATTTAATTAAATACTGGCCGGTTACCGTTGCTAATGGGTCAGTGATTGAGTTTCGGTTAGCGAAATTAAATTTTCGAGCCACGTGACTTGCACCGGCTTCGCAACGGATAGCAATTTCGTTATTTGTCGTCAAACTTTTTAATACGAGTATTCCTTAATACATTTACAAAACATCAATAAAATAGACCCGCCTGTTATCAAAAAACCTATCATGGCATAACTTTTTGAAATCCTTACGGTGTGCTCTTTATTCTGATACCCATATTCTATTATTTTATTTATATTTATTTTTTATACTTAAAAAAATGGCATCTCACAGCCACCATATTTGTTTTTCACTTATCTAAGAACAGTTGGGTTATCAAGACGAATCTAACCATCAACGCATCAGTGATGCCTTTAGTGTTGCTGATGTTCATGGGCGGCGATAGCCACTTACCATCAGGTGGATCGTCAGCTCGTTTGCCGGCTATTTCCATAAAAAAAATCCATTCAGCGGTTGGAACATACGAGGTAATACATACATACGAGGTAATACATACATACATTCATACATACATACATACATACACACATACATACATACATACATACACACATACATACATACATACATAGACACATACATACATACATACAAGATATGCGTGAAAAACAACCCTTCCTGACCATCGCGTAAAAACATTTCAAATAGACGCTACGTTAGGTTTTTCGCAGTCTTTAGAATCTAAATTCACCAAAAACGTAAATTAATTTCAGTATTAATGGACATAATAATACACATTCGGAGTAAAAAGTAATTGAAAAATTAAAAATCATTTTACCCAGTAAAATGGTGATAGCGATGCGATAATGGAAGTTCCATCAATAGAAATACCTAGGTAATTAAATTATTCACATTCATTTATTCTCAACAATTAAGTATACACTACACTGCTGGACACGATTTTAGTACCCGAAAATTGACTGCTATCATTGCTTTCTATTAGTTATAGTATGATAAAATGAAGGCAGTGGATGTATTTTCATAAAAAGTAGATACATGCATAAATATTATTAGTTAGTCTTATAATCATGCATTAGTATAATATGATATGATTTTATATTATGCCGGGAATTGTTTGCTTAAAGTTAGTCTATACAATTATTATAATAGTTATCAGTTTTGCTATTCAAATGACGTCACAAATTCGCTTAGATATTCATAGAGAGTTTGCTAATCAAGGCAAAGATATCTGTATCTTCCGTTTGTTTTCCTTCAAGTATAATTCGATAGAGGAACTAGGTCACTTAAGTTAGTTGTTCTTGTAGTAGATATTGTCTATAATCAAGTTTCAAGTAATAATGTAAATGAAATGAATGTATGTAGTATGTATGTATGTATAATATGTAGTGATAATGTAAAATGTAAATGAAATACAAAAGTTATGTAGTATTCATTTATAGCTATCAATATTTATTGACTATTTGATTAACTAAAGAGTATTGAAGTTATTATCGTAACATCACTTCATGGAGTATTGAGGTAGAAGGAGGGCCATCTCATATGAAGGGAAAGTTAAAAAAGTGTCCAGCTATTCAGAGAAAATAGAGGTTCCATTAATGGCCACTTCTGAATGGCGCTAGTATGTGACAAATAGATATATGAACATAGTTGTTGTAGTCGGAGTGTTTGCTGAGTTATGCCACCCGTAATTAATGGCGCTAGTGTCCGCCAAATAAATAATCGAACATACGAGCTGTTGTAGACCACATCGTAGCGCCACCCGTAATTTTACGCGTTTTTACGGACACTTTTCATATACAGAGATAGTCCTTCTCTTTATCTTCCATGCATCACTTAAATGCAATTAACAGTTAAATGTATTGTGTGCCTTGTCTCAGATTAAAATGGTTGTGATATACAAATCTTTCGTCTTTTCGGACAAGGTTCTAAGAACTAGAAACAAAGCCCATCTTGAGTATCATAGCACTTTGCGAGTATCTCTCGTAGCGTCACTGATGATGGTCTGTTTACTGACGAAACTCGTGTTGGTTATTGTAGTGTGGTGGTTCATCTTTATTTATTAAAACTGACTCTTTGTGAGACGGAGGAGGGAGCTACGAACGTCTTAAGATTAATACCATCACAATGACTTGCGATTTCCATGTAGTTTTCTCTGTAAACTAAAGATATAACTGACGCGTTTCTGGCCAAGAAGCAAGTGTTTTGCGTGTTATCTGAACAGGCAGCTCTAAGACACTGCAACTGAATGAACCGAAGTAGGTTAAATCAGTTTTACGATGGGTTTTTATGATGATAGTCAGCCAAGCAATTTGCTAGAATGGGACTGAGTGTGTCATAGCCTCTTCCGTTGTCCAGCAGGGGTACCAATCAGATGACTAATATCATACTTAGCTTGGGCTCAAAGATGAATATGGCTCCTTACACCTTAAAGGCTTTTGTCGTATATATTCATACAAATAAATACAGCATTCTATTCATAAAAGTATTTTCTGAAAATTGATGTTTCAAGTTAAAAATCAAAATCTTCATTTTGAACAGTCTAGCCGCATCAAAAGAAAATAAAGTCTTATTCCAGAGCTTTTGTAGACGATTTAAGTGCAGCTGTCGATGTAGAAACGATAATGTGAGTTATTCAGCCATAATGTATCCGTCCAACCGACCAAGATAACCTTCGGTAATACCGTTATTACACGAACGACATGACAAGTCACTTAATTTGCGGTCGAGGCATGTTTGTGACTTCGCTTATAAACTCGTGGGTTTTGGGATTCAATACATATTTTATTTTAACTTGTTTTTAAGGAGATCCGTACAAAAAACTAAATACCCTTATAGGATTACTCGTGCGTCTCGTAAATACATAATCAATGTACGGACCCTCTCCAAGCGAGTTTAACTCGCACTTGTCAAGTTTATTTTATTTTATTTATTTATTTTGTACACACAAAAACATTTACAGGATAAACAATAGGTACTACATATATGTATAGGCACTACTTATTTCTGGTGTTACTAAATTGTTCTTACTTGTTTTCATTTTATTTATTTTTTCATCACCCTTGCTCATAAATTGGTTTTTATCACATGGCTTTTACACTCATAAACCATGGTATTAAACACTTGTGCTTTTTTTTCTTGATCGCACTAGTGTTTTATTTTATATTCCATCAAATTAAGTTTGTACCTTACTGAAAGATATTATTTATGCATTCTATTTGCTCTTAACTTAGCCGGGTTATAGTTTTATTTTTAAATTTCGGAAAAAAGTTTTGACTTAGATACGTTTCGTTTCAACATAAGACTAAAAATAACACTATTTTTGTAAAAAAAGAACACGCCGCGCGCAGAAAAAAAAAATATCAGCGCGGAGCGCGCCATTTTTAACAAACTTTCCGTCTGGTCTGTGAGCATTGTTTATTTGAGTAGGAATAATTTGTTTTTTAACTCGTAAGTGTGTTGAAAAACGTCGTATGACACACGTGAGGTTTGGTCATTACACTCTCGGTTTTCTTGCAGCACTCGCCTTCGCGTTAAGTTGAAGCCTACATAATTCTACAATTCTTAGACTGCAGCTTTGCCCGTGATTTCCATGTTAAGATCCTATTCCAGAACATGGTCTACCTGTGTGCTAAATGTCATGAAAATCTGTTCAGTAGTTTTTGCGTCACAGAGTTACAAACATCCATTTAAACTTGAGTAATTTATATTATTATCATTAATAATTTAGATTAATATTATTAGACTAAAATTGTTTGACTTTGCATATTAATTAAATTAATATTGTTTGAGATTGTGTAATTAGACGCAAATTAATTGTTTAAAATTACCCACTCACTTAAATTGAAAACTCAATTCATTGGGCTCATGTAAGCTTAAAAATTATTTGTGACATCTGTAAATGTATACATGAAAGCAATAAATAAATACAAACACAAACTTTAACATTTGTAAGTATTTTTTAGTAGGATCCGACCAATACCTAGTCTCTACCATTGATAGTTGGGAGTTGAATAGTACCTAGATCATAAGTACCTATAATTTTCTTTACCTTTCCTTTCCTTTACTTTCTTTTATATATTTTCTTTACCGGTTCCGATCGGCAGAAATATCTAAGCCCTCTATCGTTATTGTTAGTCTTCTTAAGGTTTTATTTATTGCAATAACAAAATAAAATGGCGCAGAAATAAGAATGGCAAACATCTATACTTACTATACTTTACTAACTTTGAGGGCTGGTACAATAGCTAATACAAAACAATGAAATAACTATTTCTTTAAAAATTATTGGACATAATAATGTTACCTACGTCTAATTTATTTAAAGTAGGAATATTGGCCTTTTCGGTATGCTATTTTACGCACTCTGGCGGATTGTTAATAACCTTCTTCAGCAATGTAAATGGGAAATACCTAAAAGGGAATGTGTGTTTAATATTATAGTCTATCCTTAGCCTTAGGTATATAATATGTATAACTCTAAAGCCTTCTTTGTAAACGTCTGAATGTAATATTTTATCACTATTAGTTACATGAATCGAAAAATAAATCCGTGTCCTGAAATTAACATATTACGTTAAAAAAGACTGAATGCTTTGAAAATGATCCTGAATATTCCATCAAAAAGTTAACGTGTTCTATTATCATGACACAAAATTATACATTATATTTTAGAGAGGAGATAAAAAAATGTATTGCAGAAGATCCAATTTGTCGTGCTGATTACATTAAACCGTTCTCAGTTTAGAGAATAGTATTTTTGTTTAGGTGCAAGATGTCATTACGCCGAAATGAAATCATTCTTTCGCTTGATGTTGAATTTTCATAGCATTCGTTAGTAGAATGGAGGGTTTAGTTTTTCAGACGATGCCAGAGACCTTTGAAATAGAGATTTATTTTGATTAAAATTAAGATTTTTAATTACAGCATTATTAAAAACTACTATAAATTTAAACATAAATCAAACCTGCCTGCTGGCAAAAAACTTCTCATGATTACCTTTTTGAAATCCTTACGGTGAGCTCTTTAAGTTGATACCCATTTCATCAAGGAATAATATTCCTTATTCTAAATATTTAGTTTTCCTTCATGACTCTTCTTGTATGTATGACAGCATCTGTGTACATAACCCTTCCTGGTAGTCGGTTAAAAACAGAACCAAGCATTTGTACAGTCAATGGACGTCAGCGACACCAAAGGCATCACTGATGCGTTGTCCGCCAGGAATGAGAGAAGAACAATGAAAGAAATGCCTCTCAAGCCCCAGCACAAATGCGACGAGTTATTAATTTGGGGGTTGACTCAAGCGGAAGACTCAAGAGGCTGATAGATGATAGCTAGCTAGGCAAGATGGATAATAATACTAATAATAATAATCATCCTATTAATATTATAAATGTGAAAGTTTGTGAAGATGTTTGGATGTTAGTTCCTTAATCTCGCCACAACTACTTAACCGATTTGGCTGAATTTGGAATGGAAATAGCCTATATGATGGATTAGCACATAGGCTACTTTTTATCCAGGAAAAGTTCAAAGTTCCCGCAGAATTTGTAAAAAATCGATCTCTTCTGCGGGCGAAGCCGCGGGAAAAGCTAGTGACTTAACAATAATATTGATAATATATAAGTGAAGCCTTGCCACCTAGCGGACGACAGTCTGTCACCTTTTCAGACACCCTAGTATGACGTCATGGGATTGGATTCAGTATTCTAAGCCTGTGGCTATAAGTTGATCGAAGTATCATCGGAATAATTCATTACAGAATCCAAAATGCTGCGTTTGAACCTGTTTCACTTGATGACATACATTGCTGTCAGGAAGCTTTTCACTAACGTTGCAAAGCGCTTATTTTGTCGCCATGAATCTATCACTTTATGTAAGCTATGGACCACGTAATAGTGGAAGAACAGTGATTTGGATGCACGCCAAAATAAATATTATATACGGAGTGCAATTCAATCTCACAGCGTTTAGGTAAACATGTAAGAAAGAAAGAAAACATATTTATTAGGCTATAATTACAAGTGACATTTCGAATATTCATCTTCATCAGACCTAGTGGAATATAATGAAATTACCGATACATAGTTATACGAGTATTATATTGTGGACACTAAGAAGATATTGTATGAGCTAATTTATGTACGTTTTTAAAGTAATATTGTACATACTATATTGCAGCTTAATAAGTTGTGGAAGCACGATTAAAATTGATATGAAAATATTTTGAGACATTAAAAAATCTCGTGTTGCTTCTAATTAATTTATGAAATTAATAACTTCATTGCCTCGTCATCTAAGTACATATCGCATCAGCAATGCCCCAGTCATATGTAATGGAACCGTTATGTCTTACTTCATAGCCTCCATCTAGCTAGGTCAATTTCGCGTCGTTCCAACTCCTAAACACCAAACAACGTCAAACTGATACTGCGATTTATTGAATAAGACTTCAGTCTTGAAGCTGTTTGTTCCCTTGTCAAATAATAGGTTTAGCTACACGGACACTACGAATGCTACACGAACCCTATTGATTAACGAACAAGGTAGCGAGGTTAGTACGCCAAGTCCCTCAAGTTGGAGCTTCAATTGTACCACTTAGATTTATTGCTTAATCTGGACAACACTCAAAGATCAATCGTAAAATGTATTTATTTGCATGTCTAGTTGCAGTATTGGATTTTTTTTCCTTATAGTTTTAAGCTATATCATTATAGTTTGATGTTTAACTAAAAGTTTCTACGCGCCACCGCAATTCATCCGTCACCACGATCCATGCAACTGGGTTGACATATCGGAATACAGAACAAATATCGTGAGAAATCGTAGTCATTATTTAATCTAATTCTCTATAGTTAATTCTTTGTTAAGTGACTGCTTTTTCTTTCTTACAATTTTAGTGTATAATATTACCACTTACTTATAATAATATGCAGTCTTCGTCTATAATTGTAATGGCTTTTATCATAATCACCGTTATGTTAGACAAATATTATAACAACAGCGTACATTATGTTGGCATTCAATAAATAAATAAATAGTAAAATGTGTTGAGTTAACGATTAGTTAAGTTTAAAATCTTGTATAATAATTCAATACTTTATATTACACATCTTCTAACCAAAAAGCTTGGACGTGTAGAGGACTTACATCGAATTTAGCGTAGAGCACGAAGCGTTAGTTCCCGAGGGAATGCTAAGTACCTGAATAATATTTCTACCTCCACATTATGACTACAAGTTACGTGTGTTCCATTCTAATTGTATGAAGCATTACATGTTCATTCTTTAGCTTCGTTTCATAATACTAGTAATTTTATAAATATGAAAATTTTGGAGAATGTTTTTTACTCTTTCACGCCAAAAAAACTGAACGGATTTTCATAAAACTTAGCACACAGTTCAATAGTGATTTGGAATAAGATATAAGGTATTTAGTACCCGGATGACCGAGCTTTGTTCGAACGTCATCTACTGAAATAGCGTTAGTGTTGCTACGCGCCAATAGATGTCAGGAAGAGTCTATTGTAACAGTTTTTCATTGCCTGAAAACACAGATAAAACGACACTTTCTAAAAATGAATCCTAGCTAGATCGATTTATCGCCCCCGAAACCTCCTGTATACGAAATTACATGAAAATCGATGGAGCAGTTTCCGAGATTCCGAGAATATATGTATATATGTATACAAGAAATGCTCGTTTAAAGATATTAGATTACCTCTGAAAAAGCAGACAAGGCCGTGGACAGAGCGCTACCATACAATTATAAAGTCGTATTTTATGCCACGATTAAAATACAACGTGCGCGTTAAGTAGGTATATGCAGTGAATAGTACATTAGATCATTGGGTATATGTAGATTATTTTAAAAACAAATTTTCAATCTTTCATTAAGTTGCCTCAACCGACCAGCACCCAGGCAGCTAGCCAACAAACAATTGATTACTACGCAAAAAAGTACATGTGAAGTAAAATTCTGTGCTGTAGAATACGATATATTATTATAATAAGTTGATAATAAAGCATATTTTTTTCCTATTTCCATAATTATGCCAAGTGTTATCTCAATCAGATATCAAACTGATTAATTAATTGTTTATATATTGTAGTGACTAAATTGTAATCTGGGAAGACATAGGTAAGAAGAAAGCAAGTTAACAAAACTTTGATTCGATGTATATTAATTTCAAATAACTTCAATCTGAGTCAAATACCTATTAAAAGTTACGTTGTCACTGCCATTTTACATAAAACACGTTTTCAAATATAAATTTACACCCGAATAATTCCGCCACAAATATTGTCGAATGAACACAAGCCCTTGAGTGCAAATTTATGTTAAACTTACCAAAACGACCGCCCGTATAAATGGAAAGATTTCCGTGGACACTGGATTCAACTCGCGCAGGAATATTGAAGAAAAGAAATAAGATGCCGCAGTCTTGTACCGATTGGAAATAATACCCATTTGTACCTACAAAAGGTATTCAATACCTCTCGGTATTTATAAAGAATTATGTACGCAGAGAATAAAAAATGCTCTATTTTTTTCAAATTGAAGAATGTTTGTATTACTCGTATTATCAACTTTTAATCATACTTTACGTAAGTATAAAGGTAGCATTTAAAAGAACAAAAACATTTTGTATGTAATTAAAAAAACTGAACGTTTTTAGTGTTCCGAAGTAAAATCGGAACCCTTAAAGTTTCGTCTGTCTATCCGAATCTAAGCGTGAGGATGAAATTTTTATCGTTGTAAACCCCATAGTGTGGGATATCGTTGAAAAGGTCTTTCAAAAATATTATGGGTCTCGTAAGACTATTTTTGAATTTAAGGGTTTGTTAGCGAAATGTTTGGCTTTAAAGTGCTAATTTCGGTTGGAGTTGGACAAGTGAAAAAATTCTCAAAAATAGGTTATTATGATGAATTTACAAGGAAAACTATCACAGCTACGTTAGCAAAAGTAGTTAATGAGTAATAGTCAATACACTTATTACTTCGGAACCCTATTTCACGTGTGGCCTGACACGCCTTTGCCCGGTTTTTACTATATCATGCGATCATGCCTTGCATACCTAACTCTGGTGACTGTACCTTTTTAGGTGACGTACCTTCGGGTACCTTAAGACGATATTTAATCTTAAATGTTTTTAGTGCACCTTGCTAAACAACAGATAGAGTGATGAGGAAATAGGTAAAATATTTTTTTGCGAATGGACATAGTTACTGTTGACCCTATCGGCCTTTACACCTTCAGCGTGAACAGATGTAAAAATCTTGTTGAAACGGAAGTAAAATTGTTGACATTTAAATAACGCAGGGAGAAAAAAGGAATGTATAACATCCAAGCTACTATGACGTAAAAAAGTACTCAAGTAGACTTTTTGGTACACTAAATTATGATATAATATTTTTAAGACCCGTGTCCACAATACCGTCTAATATACGACTGTTCCTTTATATTGCATCATGCTTCTTTAAGTTAAAAACACCCTTTAAATTTAAACACACTGTTGACAAAATATATTATATTACATTCAGAACTTGAGTTTGACATGTGCGGTCGTTGGGATCCGTTCTGCTACCGTCTTCTCTGAATAACTTTCATAAGCAACGGTGACCACATTTTAACTGAAACTTTACTAGGTAGCTCAAGTATAACCAAGTATTTTCACCGCAAACGTTATGAGGTTCTTTGATGTTAACATAGTTTCATATTCTTTATGGTTACTGTTCGTCTTTCTTCTTAAAAATAAATTGTATTAAACCTATTAAAAACCCTTTACTGAGCACGGGACACTTCTCTAGAGGCCTTCAGACGCTGCTCCAGTGTGGATTGTGGGAGGCGTAAGCGGCCAACCCAAGTGCCAGAAATTAGCATGCCGCCGAAAAACCTACAACATGGTTTATTGACTTTTATTCCATCCATCTAGTGACCACGCTCGCTGATGCTTAGCTACGATCACTTAGGATCGACACACATTAGTTTTTTGGAAAAAGATAAATGTAACAAAATCTAACGTATAAGGACTAATGTACAGTACAAAGAAAGAAAGATAAAATAAATAAAACACTATGGTATAAATAAGGAGCTTAGTTGTCTTAGTAAACAAGCAAAGGTTCATACACTTCGGTTTTACTAATTTAAAATTATACTAAACTTTCGGGGTCTCTCCTGTAAATATATGATTTTGCATTTTGGCCCTTATACATAGGACTCTCGATATCTTTCAGTGAATGAGAATTTTATGGTTTGGAATGAGAGAATTAGCCTAGCCTCTCACTAACTTTGGGCTAAAATTTGGCTCTGTTGGCAACCTTAACGAAAAACAAGTACTTTAAATTCACATCCTATTAACTTGGGTTACATTGAAAATATTCATTCTCTAGGCAATAGCTGTTTTAATTACATCATTTGTTAACATTGTCTTTATTAGCAGTGCGAAACACACAAGCCAATCACTCATTGTCTAACATCATCTATCAACTCTAGCCGATCAACTGAGTCAGACAACGTCAAGAGCGATGGATGGATACGTACACATTAAATTTGGATGGATACAACTTGTGAAAATAATTTACGAACATATCTGAACTTCAAAATATATGTAGGTAATACCGGTATGGATATGTAATTTCTTGCCTAGGATTGGCTGTCAACGCATGTGATACCTTTCATGACAAAGCTACTTTTTTGATTTGGTAAACAGTATTATGTAGCCAAACTGCTCCTTCATTGGCTATAGATATAAAAAACCTAGTTCGGACCTTCATCGTTCCAATAGTTGATTCTCAATTTGAACATTAACACCTCCATCAAGGATTAGCTTAATAGAATCATGTGTCGGAGATGTACGAGCCTTTTCAATTACGAGAAAAGATATGTGGCCTTCGGAAGGTCGCTAATGGTTTGAACCCACTAACCTACTATTTATGGATAACCCGGTAGGTAATTTCAATTGGCAGTGGCTGAACCTCATCGTAAATTTAATTTCCAAGCCAGACAGCTAAGCACAGTTAAGTTACAAATAATGTTTGTTTTTAAATCTTGCTTGTGATGTTAAAATTATATCTTACTTACCTGTGATACGAAATGCTTTTCTAAATATCTATAATATTTAAAATCTATTTAACCTAGACGTCAAATGCATTTGTGACATTAATTATTAAAAATTTATTTTTGCCATAACACTTCCTGCATTTCTTGATAAACGCTATTTTTAGAAACTTAGATTTAAAATTCACAATACGAAAAGCAGAATTCAGTTTATCGTTTGAAAATAACTATCAAAATATTTTTATAAAAAACTTTATCAATTCACACAGCATCAGGTAGGTATAATTTAAAAGTTCTATTTTAGTTCGAAGTTGTTTTCAGCTATTCATAACGAAGTGATAATTTTTCTAAAGAGATAGCTATTCTATTGATCAGATGTAGCATTGGACTAGAGATTTCCGTGTCCGGCCAGTTGACCACGTCTTCCAAACTTCCAATATTACCTACATCTGAAATGTTTGAGTTACGTCCGTTTTAAAAGCTAAATATCACTAGCCACCTAAGAAAAATTTTTTTCAAGGTGTAGAACGTTCCCAATTACGCACAAAAACCGCGATAATCATCAGGATTGTTGATAATTCATCCATACACCAACAATATTTAAGGTTGTGGTAAGATAAGAAGTACTCAAGAAGTAGCGCTCGTTACACCACTGGTGTAAATATTTCTGATACTAGTCTTGGCCTTTAATTTTAACTAACAATAATCTGCGGTTGACGCATAAGATCATAACCAAATTATATTAACCGACTTTAAATTATTTATTTATTTATATTTCGTAGAGACCTTGTTACTGTTAAAAGTTGAAGTCAATTACTTTTATTAGTACAACCAACAGCACACAACTTTTATGAGCTTTAAAAAAGCAGGCAAAGTTTAATGAAATTACGTTTTTCTACACGATTACACTACAATTTGTGTAAATAAGAAGCAGGTTTAATTTTTACGTTAAGACCAAGAGAGTAAGCGAAATTTAAAGGACAATCGTAGGGTCAATTAGGCGAACACTTATCTAAAATATTAGTCTTGTGAAGTAGTTAAGCCTTACAGCGCACATGGCTTAATTTGCGCAGTTAAAAATGTATAAATATCACAAAACAAAACTTCTACTGTTTTGACTGTTTCAACGATCTTAGTATATTTGAGAGTCATTATTTTAAAAGGTGTAGGTTGATATGAGTATTATGATTTATATTGTTTGTAAATAAACTTGTAAATACCAGTTTTATTTTTTGACAAATGTGCAGGTCAACTTTATATTATAATCTAGCTTTTTAAACACTACTTAATCAAAAGGCATTTTAATGTTTTAACCATATTTTAGCTTGAGTGCTTGTGAAGAAATTAAAACGTATAAATAACGATTCTTTCGTGGAAGTTAAACATCGGATTTATTTTATTACACTAACCTTTACTACAGTTAGGTAAGTGAAGATATAGTAATACACTTTTCAAGATCAGTATAGGCCAAATATTAGAAATGTATGCAGAAACCCATTCCAACCGGAAAGTATTTGATTTTGTATTCTCCTTTATTTGAGTTTCCCAAACTGAATACTTTTTCCTAAACAATATTACACTCATTTTTTACAATGTAGTGCGTCAGGGCCAGCATCCAGTGAATGGAAAGATTATGCAAAAAGACTGCCTTCCATTGTCGTTTGCCAAATTTGCGTGTGGGCTCTGTGCAAAAAATAGGGTTGTCACGTTTCGCAGTTGGTGGTATTGGTAATTGAGTTGTTAGGGTCTTATAGGCAAACAAGGTTAGAAATATTTCAATTTCCATCCCTTTATCTGCATTATCTTTTCCCATAGCAATGTAAGACATTCACACAACGCTTCGTATTTAAGTCGCGTAAAGCTTAAATGATAAAAGTCATCAAAGAAATCAAAGTTTCCAGAGCTTAATTTAATCCTGGAAGATTAAATTTACGATAATTTATGTTAAGATAATTATAATGCCGTGATAAGTCGAAGGTGTGCACTCGACACTGCTTGAGTGTGTGTTGCCAGTGATGACATACGGATCAGAGACGTGGTGCTTCAATATTGACCTAATGCGTATGCTTAAAGTCACCCAGCGGGCTAAAGAACGAGCTTTTACTACAAGCTCGGTATTTGTATGCGATCGAATCAGAAATGCTGAAATCCATGGACGAATGAGAGTGACCGACATAGCTTAGACAATTAGCTGGCTGAAGTAGCAATGGGCTGGCCACATAGTTCGAAGGACCGATACCTAACCGTTGGGGAAGAAAGGTCCTCGAATGGAGACCATGCTTCGATAAAAGGAGCGCAGGATGCCCCCCGATCACGTGTATCGGCGACTTGAAAATGATAGTGGGTATCCGCTGGATTTAGAAGGTTTAGGACCGGTCTGAGTGGCGTATGTTAAGGGAGGCCTGTGTCCAGCAGTGGACCTCTAAAGGCTGATGGATAGATGGATGGATGAAATGAAATGTTAACCCGTTACATTACGTATAATAGGTAGATACTAATCCAGAAATTGTGGATGCATAAATTATTTATTGAAGAGTACCTATTCAGACTAATCAGTTATAAATTAGGGATTATGAACCAATGGTTTTAGCGTTTACTGTTCTGCGCACGAACTCTTATTTATATTTGACTGGAGCTCATTATTTATTTCTCATCCCTTCGTAATAGGAAATGACGAAGCCTAAAGAGGCGTTTTTGTGGAAACAATTTTCTTTGCTTTTAGGGTTCCGAAGGAAAAACAGAAAAACGGAACCCTTATAGGACCACTCGTGTGTCTGGGCGACCGCCCTTCACAGCCAATTTTATCCGAAACTACTGGACCAAATCAGTTGTTTGGTACTCATGTGCTGAGGGATCTGAAACATATTTTCGTTATAATTCTACAATCGACAGTTTAAAAATTATTCAAGAAAGAACGAAAATTGAAGACGAAAATTGACCATCCCCCCCTTATCTCCGTAACTACTGAGGCTAGAAGTTTGGAAAAAATACAGAAAATAGTTCTTTAGTTACATATTGAATGGAAACCTATAAGAAGTCTATGGTCTTCAAAAAGGGCAAAAATAAATAAAATAGAAAAATAACTGTAATAACTGTATCAGAGTACGGAACCCTCTACAACCGAGTTTAACTCGCACTTATCAAGGCTATTCTTAAGCGTGTTTGTCAATGACAAATTGTGCTTGAAACCTGACTCTGAAATAAGTCCTAAAATCGGTTATATTTTAAGCCTTCGCTGAGGAACCAAGTAAGCGGTAAGTAATGGTTTCATTATTCAGCTTGTTAGAATCTTTTGTAGGTTATTTATGAAAGAAACGTTTTCCTAATGTAAGTTTTATGCTTATATGAACTTATATGATCTTATTACGAATCATTTCAGCATTTGCCTGCACCGCATCCTCAAATACCTTGGAGATATTGTAAGAAGACCGCATGACAATATAGAGAAATTGATGGTGACATGCAAAATTGAGGGCAAGAGACCTAGGGGCCGCAGTCCTAAGAGATGGTCGGATCAGGTATCCAAACACCTGGAGATACCAGTCAGCATGGTACTTCACCAAGCTGCTGATCGCCTTAAGTGGAGACAAGCTATTGAAAAAGCTTCGCGTTAGAGTCACGATCTTCAGTAATGAGGCCTGACTGAAGAGAGAGAGATTACGAATCACTAGGACGGTAAATTATGTTATTTTACTTTAATTAACGGCTGCCATCTATCGATAACATTTCAGACGTAACAATGTCTGACGGCTTAACAACTTATCCTAAAAATGAAAGTATTTTATAAAATTAGTCAGTATCGGTCATCCATCCAATACGAACCAAGCACGTCGGTGCTCGACTCGGTCCACGTTTGATACTTGTTGATCATATGCCGTGCTATGAGCGTTATCAAAGTATAATACAAAAGGTGTAGTAGATGTACCTTGGGTATAGTTTAGTTATGTAAATTTTCAGTGACAAACAGTCAGACTATACTCATTACTCAATGATTTAAAAGTGTGTGGTGGGAATAATGCTTTTGAGGGCAAAGCATATAAAGACTATAAATACGTTAAATTAACTAAACTGTATTTGAATAGAACATTTTCTAATGTAAATTCTGTGGACGGTTGTTTATTTAAAGCACCGATGTTATTCAAAGTGGAGCATAAAGGATCATGTGTGTGGAATACTTCATGGTCCAGTGAAAATAGTATCTATTATTACTAGTTATAGTCATAGCTGAACAGCAATAGCCTAGTGGTTTGATGATAAAGAAGATCGAAGTTATGTCCACATCGACCAGACTCGTCCAATTTTCTTGAAAATTTCTCTAGGTACCTGCAAATTGTGGAAGAAGCTTCCTTCTGAGCTATTCTTGGAGCGCAGGAGTTTTGTAAAAATGGTGTAAGAAGATGTGCATTTACAGTCGGCATTGCATTGGCGACTCCCTTGTTGCTAATGTGCATAAGCTATGGTGATCACCTGTTATAAGTTGGCTCGTCTTTTTTTCGTAAGACCTTCAAGCTATATAGAAAAAAATGGTTTATTTTTTTCTCCATGAGTTTTAATTTTAAATTAATTTTCAGTCATGTTTAATTTACAAAGATTTTGAAGTCCAGACTTGGTCACTTGTTGAGCTTAATGGTCACCATTCAGCACGTGATGGTTTTGTTGATTTAACAAAGTCAGTTTGTAAGAGTAGACCATACTCCAAGAGTGGGAAGGATCATGAGATGTAAATTGTCAGACAATTTTCGCTAAATATAAGACAATTCGTTACGTAAGTAATTTATATATTTAAATATTTTGTGATAGTGAAAATGCAAGTATAGTTATTTATTTCGGTTCGATATTCAAACCTGATACCCTAAGATTTGAACCAGGCGTGACCTTCACCCATTTGTTTAATGGATAAAAAGTGTTTTATATGTTCAATATACTACATATACATAGTATACTAAATATACATACTTAAATAATATCGCGAGTGGGTTGCCTAAAAAATTCCAGACCCGTTGAAGTACTATTACTAGGCCAGACTATAATTATTAAAAAATTTAAGCAACCCAACTTTTGCAATTTCCATAGGCTCCATACTCTTGGTAGGCTTTTCAACTTATTTTTTAAACTCAATAGTCCAAAGTTTAATGAAAAGTCATTTTTAATTTTTTTATCTCACTATATTAATAATGTAATATTCATGTAAAATTTTGTTTGGATGTTTGTAGAGTAACACGCAAAAAAGACTGAACGAAATATGAAAAGTAAAGTTGGAACAAATAACAGTTCAAATAAAAATGTTAAGATACTGTCAACAGAGTATGATTGTAGAGTTCTCCGTTCTCCTCACACACTATAATCATGCTAATTTCGTCCAGTTTGTGTATATCCGACAGTACATACTATAGCTACTCGTAAAGGCGATTTATGGAGGTCTGAATTAATGCTCTAGGTGTGAAAGACGTATTATCGTAATCCTGCCATCAAATCACGCTACTGTAAACTATATAGAGGTTAGTAATCGGATGTAGTAAAGCGTTGAGTATTTATAGAAGTGTGTACTGTGTAGTATTGGAGTAATATAAAAAAACTATAAATTCCAATTGGACTTCATGGTGTTTTACTTTTATTGCGTCCAGGAAATACATAGGTACGTTTTACAATAACAAGGCTATCGTTAAATTTATAAGTAAACCATAGCAAAAAAAGCAAAGCAACAACCCATAATTGTCCCACAGCTGGGCTCGGGGTCTCCTCTCACAATGTGAGGGGTACAGGCCATAGTCTACCACGCTGGCCAAGTGCGGATTGGTAGACTTCACACACCTTTGAGAACATTATGGAGAACTCTCAGGTGAGCAGGTTTCCTCACGATGTTTTCCTTCACCGAAGCAAGTGATAATTAACTTGTAATACGCACATAATATTTGAAAATTAGAGGTGCGTGCCAGGATTTGAACCCGGGTCCCCGCGTTCGGGAGACCAACGTCCTAACCACTAGGCTATCACTGCTAAACCATAAACTGCTAAAGTAGTAAACCATAGATCGGAATACATATTCCAAATTTTAAGCTTGTCAAAGTCACAACCCGTAACTGTGCCTCTGCTGGGCTCGAGTATCCTCTGATCACAATCACAGACCGTAGTCTACTACACTGGCCAAATGCGGATTGGTAGTCTTCACACACCTTATTGATATAATTTTGGTAACTGATAGTAAATATTGATGACAATTAACTTCTAATACGCACATAATTCGAAATCGATTCAGGGCCCCAGTGTTCGAGAGACTAACTTTCAAATCGTTGGGCTATCCCTGCTAATAGTGCTGCGCGTTTACCTACTTATTTTTAATATGCAGAAAGTGAAGAGGTCAAAACTCGAATTTTTACGGGTAAAATTCAGATTCTTGAAGAAATAATGAAGAATAGAGAGAACAATTTGAAGTTTCTCCTTTCAGGCACAACTAGGATATTACAGAAGCATTGTTAGACTATGAATAGAAGAAGATAATTAAAAGTTTATGTGTCATTCATGAATACTTTAACGAAACTTAGTACGGAAACTTAGTTTATTCTTATTTCTTTGGCGAGGGTAATGAACTCTCTTCACTAGTCTTTGAACACTATACATAAAGTGAACCAACAAATAGTTAGTCTACGAAGTTAGAAAATTTTGTTGAGCTTTCAAGACCCATTTGCCAGTCGCGGCCGCATATTTTTGCTGGGACAATGAGAGTCTTGCGAAAAGTGTCCGTTAAATAACCTGCCAGAATCTCCCGTATAATATAATATTAGAAATTCCATACAAAATTATTGCCAACGCCATGCTTCGCATTGGGAAACCTAAAGTTTAGTACCCACACTTGAAAAAATATTGTGATGATTTTTTTATTTATAAGCCTTTTTCAATTTGTCTTTAAATAAAACAAAGACAGCGAGAAAGTGGTCGCAAATTTGAGGAAATGACTCACAAATAAACAAACGAAAATTCTAAAAATCATTGTCATGAGATCTTTTATCCTAATACATGAAAGTTAGGTCGTTAGGTCCCTTATGAAGAGTTTTGCTCTAATATCTTTAATGTATAGACTTCGATCAGTTACAATTTTATATCGTGTAATTATTTACTATGATGACCACGTTTATTTAAACTAAATATTTTCCTAGAAACCGAATCCAATAAAATTGTGAATGATTAAATTATTATCTAGGTAATCGTTTTGAAGCCAGAGATTTATAAGATAGTCCTAGTCAAAGAATAAAAATATTTTTTTAAGTTTCTCATTGAGTTAGTATAACATGCCGACACACCGCTATCTTTTTGATATTTCTTATTTACGGCTAATACGGCGATGATGTCTTCGGTGTCGCTTATAAAGGTTTATTATTAGCATTTCAGGAACACAATAAAACTTATTTGCGCCATAGAAGAAAGAAAGAAATTTATTTATTCATATAACATAAATTTAGATTTTTTTTTGTAAAATTTTATATTTTTAATAAAAAAACATGTATAGTAAAAAGTTATCAAAAATAGTTTTCAGCGAGGATCTAATCGACCTAACCTTCATGTACGCGCTGTCCACATTCTTTTAGTTTTATAGTTAAACCAAGTATTGTTAACAAAAAAAATCAGTCTTACATTCATACGAAAAGACAATTGCCACGTTTCAGGCGAAGTCTAATTCAATTTGCTTGAGCCTTTTTATAGCGGTCGGCGATTCGCTGGACGAAGCCGTCTTGAGGTCTGATTGAAACATATTACAAGCACTTGATTCTAGATTTGCTCAGACTTTTGCTAAGCTTCCTTAGTTGTTTGGGTCTGATACAGAAATCCATGTTATACAAATACGTGAATGCCGCACATTTTAGGGGGCTTGGAAATTGCTAGCTTCAGTTTGGTATGATTGAATGGTACGGTTTACAGATATGTAAAATTTACGATTACATATTCCACTTCAATACTGAAGGTACGTGTGTATGGTCTGCTAAAATCTAACTTCAAATAACATATTTTATCTGTTTTGGTATTAACGTTACCAACGTTATCAACGTTATCAGCGCCACTGATGCTTTTAGTGTTAAAGACGTCGATGGGAGGTGGTGACCTTAAGCTAACCATACATGATCAAGTATACTTGTCAAGTTTGCAGCGGACTTGACGCGGCATCCAGTTAATTTAACGGTGTATGGCCACGGTATGGCTATCTGGCCATATAGCTATCTCATGTAAACTGGATGCCGCATCTAGTCAAACTGCAAACTTGACAAGTACACTTGATCGTGTATGGCCAGCTTTACTATACGTATTATGGTCGTAGCGCACATATCAACTCGGAAAGGGATCGGCACCGGATCGCCTCGCCGTCAACCTAACGTAAGCGCGTTATAACCCGCCGTCAAGCTAACGTAAGCGCGTTATAACCGACCAACAGCTCCAAATCGACTCGGCTACGGCTAGGCGACGCCGCGCTTACGGCTCGCCGGCCGCTGGTTGACGGAATGAATGACAGCAGTTCGCCGACGCAGCGGTAGCCGCGGCGCCGCGGCGCGGGGCGTGCACGAGGAAACGGAAAGGCGAAGGATAGCGTACGGTGAGACGTAAGCGCGGGTACGGCAAGTCGTCCACGCACCGTACCGCGGTTCGTGAGCTTGTCTCGAGGCGAGGCGATTACGTTACGAATCCGATAAGTGTGCTTTACAGTAGGGAGTTTCATACAAAGAATACTGACATGCAAGAGTTGATACGTTTACGTTCCGTTTACGAGTTGATATGTGTGCTACGACCATTAGGTGGCCCAAGTCATGTTCGTTTACTATTCATAATAAATAAAACCTTTTCGTGAGTGTGTGAACACACGTAATGTAATTTCATTATATACAAAAAGATACTTGCGCTTACTTTAGTATTTTCGAAAGACTCGAAAATATAAGCGAAAGTGAATTTTCGCTAAAACGTGCCAGAATAAATCAGACGGCTTTGTAAAATTCGTGCCTCGGCTTCAGTCTATTTTATCTACATCTTTTATATGCAAGACTGGCGTTTGGTTTTTGCGATAGACTCCATTAATATTCTTGAAAACTTGAAAATCTAATTTTATTCGGGGTATAACACTAAAATCTCGTCGCACTGTAAATTAGTTTTCTTGGAAGTAATTCTTGGCTACTTTGACATGGAGTTCTTCAAGAAAGGTTTTAAAGAGCTCTCCCACCTAAAGGGCTGAGACACTAACTACTACTAAAGTTGTTTGTCATGATGTTATATATTTTTTCGAGGCACATAATGATAACTCTTGTATTTTTAATACGTTAATTCTAAATTTATAAAACTGCATTTGTATGTCACTATATTTTTAAACAAGTGGGATACCATCAAACCATATAACTAGATACAATAAGACTTGGCAATATGAGACTTTAATTATTTTAAACTAATTTCATAATAAGTACGCCCTAGTCAATCCTCCACAATACTCATAATCATTAAACAAATATAATGATACAGAACATGACCTTAATTTCGTATGAAGTTATTTTAATTTATAGCACTGAAAATTTTGTTACGCCTCTCGCTAGTAGGTATCTTTCAATTTCCCGTAAATTGTGTAGAATGGCTCTAAATGTGTATCGTGTAGTCACTGAAATAATATTATTCATGTTTAACGAAGTGAAGCGAAGGCATTTAGTAGTATACATATAATAAAAATTCTAATTTACAGAATGATTACGAGAAATTCACAGCCGACCAAATCTCTGTAAAGTATGTGAAATAGGTACTTTTTTATTAAGAAGAATGCAAAATACACAGTTTCAGTATACCTTGCATTTTATTCTTTAGTAAGTATAATAATATAATAATATTTTTTAATAATATTTTTATTTCAATTAACACTGTTTATTTTTTCAAAACTAATTTCCTTTCAAAATTTGTTTAATAAAAACAATTTGAAAGTCAATTTACGCCATTGCTTCAACAAGAAAGTCCGTGAGTGTACCCGTTAGTGGAACTTTAGGAAGGTCAGTAATAATTATGTTCCGTTTTACTTTACATTTTTTCATTATCAAAGTCTAGTACAAATTGCATGCGTGGGTGGGTGCAGACGTTTCGAGTTGCCTGCATTCGATGCTCAGGCGTCACCTCTGACCTTTTACTAATCTCGCAATTAAACATGCTAGCAACTTGATAATGAACTGAATAAATTGTTTTCTCGACTACTGTATTGTTCTGCCATCATGTGTAAAATATTATTTACTTAAACCTTAAAATAATTTTACTATCATAGTGTCAGATGTTTAATAAAGTATGAAACGATGAATGAGAGACACTAATTTATAAACTGGTTTGTGAAGATGTATCGATGTATTTTGCTCTTGCACGCAAAAGCTACTGAATGGATTTTTATGATATTTTGCACACAGATAGACCAGGATAAGACGGTATAAGATATAGGTTATACACATATTATCCCGGAAAATGCAAAGCCACGAGCAGAACGGTGGTAATATTACCACCACCAAAGGTAGGTTGTTTGAAATCTCTTCTTTACTATATAGTAAAGAAGAGATTTTTGGTTGCTTGAACAAGTTAAAACTGGCAGTTGGATTCAAATAATTCTATTTGTGTATAATAGACGCATTCATGAGGAAAGCTATAATAGGTTATAAGGCTAAAAGAAGTTTCTTCAGGGCTGCGGGGTATCCGAAGTAAAGCAAGCAAAAGCAAGCAATCTGAAGCTAAGTTATACTAATAACCCGTCCTGGGTTACTAGAATAACTACAGGTTATGAAGCTACATGAAATAAATTTACAATAAAGTAAATAACTAAGCTTCCGTTACTACACTTCAGTCATAGACAGTAGACGTTTCCAAATACGAAGTATAAAAAGAATTTAATAGGCTGTAATTATTTGACGACCCTGTAGCCTAGTTGGTAGCGACCCTGCCTGCGAAGCGAGGGGTTCCGGGTTTGATTCCCGGTTGGGGCAGATATTTATGTGACAGATAAATATTTGTACTCGGGTCATGGGTGTGACTGTGATGTGGTGTGTGTCGTCCATGCCACACAGGTAATAACCTACTGCGGGTATATGAGTGTGTTAGCTTTTATTTATTATTTACAAGACCATAGTCTGCTTCTAAAAGCCTTGAGCCTTGGGATGGAATACAATAACGTTGGAAGATACTTGTAACTTTATAAATCCTCGAATCTGCCAAACTGATTGATTACCCACTTAGTGTATTTATTGTTTCGGGACGTTAGTGTTATGCAAATTATACTTTGTTGTTTTGGTATAAGAATACAAAATAACTATAGGAATAATGCGTGATAATTTTCTTTATATTTATGCCATTAAAGATATTTTTTCCTTTTCGTTGGTCCTGTTCTTACGGCCGGTCTCAATAATACTATCAGTCAAACAATCTGCAGTTATAGCAACCCTTAGTATGTCATTTGTCATATCTGACAATTTTTGCGTTTAATAATAGAACAGTGATCGTATGTTATCCCAACATTTCACAATGTTCTGTCCTGAGGTTCTGTCTTAACAATTATCATTTTGTACGTAACAGGGCAGTTGTTCAGAGAATTGGCAATGGGCTGGTCACAAAGGTTAAAGGACGAACAACTGTGTAATAAAGTCCTAGATTCACGCCACACCTTGAAAAACATACTTTCGGAGACTAGGTGGACTTATAACATAAAGAAGAATGCACGTATCCATGCTAGATCTAGTCTGAGAACTGCCTGCACGGGACTTCTTTTATTATAATAAATTATGAAATTATGCTTAAATTCAATTCCACCTGTTGCAAGTGGTAATGAAGGCGTGGATTTTAAAACGGACTAACCTAGTAAAAGCCTTTTCACTTTTTGTTTAAGAGATCCACATAAATGTAATATTATGTCCAGCAGCGAATAGATGATAAAGAGACGAGACGTGTGGAAAAATAACCAGTAAAACCGCTATTAATTTCATAACATAAATTTAAATCACAAAGAAACAACTCATGCCTGATTTTCGCACTTCGGTTAACGCATAATAATATACGAGTACGTCCTTTGTGCGACAGATACGAACCATAGAGCGGTATGCGTGACTCTTCAGGTACAAACTTCGTATCATAAATGTTTAGGTTTCTGTGAGAACATTTACGCTACTATAAATAACTGGATCAATCGCTTTTATATTAAATTTATTCCATCTGATATATCGAGACCAGATCCATTTCGTTAGTAGTAAAATTTATATGTTGGCTTAAGTGTATAAGCGGATGTTTTATAATAAATATGTATTTTAATTTGAGTATTTCGTTTACGTTTTTAAGAATTTCCTTCACCTGTATGATTGAAATTATTAACTAATAGTACTATTATATATGTACTATTATTTCTTCAGTGCTAATAACCTATTATTTTAAGCGCCTATGTTAGTAGTATCCTGTACGCAGGCACCTCTAATTTTTGAAATAATCACTTGCTACGCTGAAGAAAATTAATATGACAAAACCTGGACACCACGTAGCTAAACATTTCTGATAAATATGCTTCTTGCCTTGATCTCTACTGATCACAGATGTTACATCCATAAAAGACTGGAATCGATGTTAACACCCTGGCCACGTTTTCCGTAAAGCTGCACAATATCGTTGTGCACTAGCCGCAGTCATTACATTTTATAGTTCCTTTGAAATCGTTATATGAAGTTATTGTCGCTCCGTTTGGACTATGGTCAGCGTTGCGGTCTGTACGTACAAAATGTTAGTCGCGTAGTGCTCAAAATCCGATGTATCGATATGGTTTTACTGAAATTGGTTTACTTGTTGTTTTATTTCGAAAGATTACCGTCGGTTTTAACCATCTATGTCACTAAACTTTATAATTAGGTTAAAGAAACATTGCAAAATTGCTATTTATTACACACACCTACTAGTCCGGTCAAATTACCTCAGAAATAGGAGTAAGTTAATGATTTAAAACCATAAAAAGTAATCTTTAAAGTTAGTACCTACAAGTAAGTTCGAACAAAACAAACTGTGGCAACAGAAAAGATAAGATAGCTTAATAGACACTACTATTCGTACGTAGAATCACGTAAATCGTATAACTAAAACCTTGTACTATGGCGTATTATATGTCCATTCTAAGAACAAATGAACCCAGTAAAGGAGCAGTTAAAGAGGATGGTGATGATGATGGTGATGACAGAAATGATAACGATTTTAAACTCAGTTAATGAAGTACCTAAATACGGGAAAGAAGAAGACATAGTATTACGTAGCGAGCTCAAAGATGTGTCTTTAAGGTACCTATTTACGTTTATAAAATATAAAAAAAAACAAACAAAATAGTCAAATTATTCCTTTTAAAATGCATACAAACTATGCAATCCTTCATATAGAACGCCGTCTGAATTAATGTTAGTGAAATGCAAAATAAATTGGAACCATCGTAGCATCGGCAGCGACGATCAATGTCGATTTTCAAAGTGCTTTAGAACATTTCATGATAAGTCTTTTGAGAGCAAAAATTCGTGATGCAATTTTCTTGCAGCAAATAGCTTTCAAGTCGGCATCAACTATGTCAGTATGGACTATGGATTCGTTGGAATAGATGATGACCCCATTTGTGTTCGTACCAGGTATGCATAAATTGACTGGAAGCATACCTTCAGAGAATGCGTCTTATCGTCTTATGCAATAAAGAGTAGGTATTATAAATAACAGAATAAAGATATGTTCACTTATTTACTTTATAATATCTTTGGTTCAACCTTAAAATAGTAGGTAGGTACTGTATTGAGTTCAGACTACTGAATATTTCAAAAATTCTGATAGTAAAACTAGAAATCGGCTGGAACATGGGTTTACTTAAAAACAGCGAAATTGTACATCCCGTACTTCCTTTTAACTCATACCTCCGATTGATCTGAATTTTGGTATAAGTATGTATAATATTTCGACGCGCTGATAACGCATATCGTAGGAAAAATACCCGCACATTTTATTTTCAATGTCACCTTGAAAAATACTATTTTTATTTGTTCACGTTTATTTGGCAAAATATTGATTTTACAGAAAAAAAATTTCCTCATAACTAAAAGATCAATCGGGGGTATTGGCTAAAAGGAAGTTTATCCAAATTGTGTGCTGATAAGGCAATACGAATACCTACCTATTAATTATACTTATATTTGTTATCATGTATTTTTTATCTTGATAAATTCAACGGTTGTTTCTAAATTATAGCTAACAAATTTTTAGTAAACTAAATTTTTGTTATATTACGTAGATACTCGTATTTCGTATTGGTGTACACAATTCCGGGAAAATAAGGATCTTTTACCTTATTCCAGATTCTGATCATGTTCTACCTATGTGCTTATTTTACGAAAATCCTTTCAGTAGTTTTTGCATGAAAGAGTAACAAACATTCATACAAACTTTCACATGTATAATATTTGTATGATTGTATCGTAACATAAATGAATTATCAACCCACAATCGATAGGTTAGTAGATCGTAGATCCGACCGTTATTCTTTACGGCCAAATATATTTCAAAAACTCACTCCATTCGCGTTAAGTGGCGACAATGTCCTCTTTATATTCAGTGATTTACATGCGGGAGTGTTAATCCTAGTATTATGTTATACTTATCTCGCCTCCCGTGGCCCAGTTGGCACCCCGTCGACTTTTTGTCATATTTTTGTTAAGAATATTCCGATTTATAAAACAATAAGGTGCTCAGTTTCTGTTGTGTGTATATAGAAACTCTTATGGTCCTTCTATAGTACATTCTTTTAGGCGCGTCTTACTTGATAAATCTTGAAAGTACTTATTTAAATATTAATTTAAATTAGTTAAAAAAATAATTAGATAACATGAAATTATTGTTATTGAGTCTTTTCATTAACCGACTCAAACCGATTCAAAAATGTGTTTTACCTCATAACTTTGTACCGATTTTGATGATTCTTATTATATTCGAAAGCTGGTGCTTGTCATGTGATCCTATTTTTTAAGCGAGAGCTGACGTTTTTGAAGTCGGTTTTTTTCAATGCTGATTATTTTGTGTCGGCTTTACTTTTATATCACAAATGACCATAAAAAGTCACTATAAGATTGTTTACCAAATAGGTAGGACTCGTCTAAAAATGGAGTATAGAAGCATTCGCTTGTCTGTCTTTATTTAGTCCAGCCGCCTGTTGGTAGGTAATTTGTCGTCGTTCCCCATGGACATCAGTGACAACCTTTGGTATATCCTTTGCATTAGCGATCCTTAATCATTCTTAATAAAAAATAACCGAATTCAAAATTAGGGATAGTTAAAAAACTATTCATCAGATCTCGTTCTTTAAATGGGACCACATTACAAGCACCAACTTTCGAATATAAAAGGAATCATTAAAATCAGTACATCCTGTAAAAAGTTATGAAATTACACATAAAAAAAGGAAAAAGAAATACAATTGAATCGAGAATCTCCTCCTTTTCTTGAAGTAGGTTAAAACGTAGAATAACTGATCACCATCTCTCGCACCAGATTTTCTTCGAATATAATGTAAACGTTACTTAGCAAAATATTGAGTTTTATTGCTCAATGATCGACGTATTCGTTTATTGTTCAAACGTATAGATAAAAAAATGTAAAATAAACTCTTTTCAAACGTTCGTGTTTGAAATCTAATAAAAAATACGCACGAACAGTCTTATGAAATGAAAGTTTCAAGAAAACCTACCCGAAAATCGATTTAAATTTTAAGGAGATGGAAAATATTCTTTGAGGCTTGGTTTTTATTCTAATTTAGGTATCCCTAGCTAATGCAAAGCCGACTAAGATCAGATCCGATCTGTTTATTATAAAATACAAACAAAATTTTCTCTGGTTTTCGGAGGCCGTTCTTTTATAAAACAAAAATTATACAAATATTTTCATGCGTTTATGTTATGAACAGAATCTAGTTGAACCACTCAAATTAAAATAACATGCCTCCAAACCACATTTTTACAATAATATTGTTCTAAAATTTAAATAGATTGTGGTGGAGAAACGTGTAATTTCCTTATTCAATTATTTGAACAGACTTTCGTTATTAATTAACCCTAAAAACATATAGACAATGTTAGCACACAAATAAAATTACAAGCTAGTGATTTAAGAAATGTTAATCCCCTCAAATAAGGAGAATTTCTTTTATATTAATTGCTATACTGATTCATTTGTTCTGCAGCAGCGCTCTCGATGGTCTCAAAGGTAAATATTTTTCCACACCCAACTGTAATAACTCGGTCATTCTCGAAAAGAAATCCTTTCTTCAATTACTCTTGACCGGTTAAGGGTCACTAAACTTAGGGTTCCGTACGTACGATTACGTTACTTTATCTGCTTGCTAACTACTGAATGGTAAAAGTTAAACTTCAGTAACACATCCGCACTATTACAGACTCTCCAATCTTATAAAGCACTAGTACTTGCGTAAAATACACACGCTGACACACGAGGATAGTTGTGATTAAACAAGGTAATTTAACAAACTCACCAACTTCCAACAGGAGTTCATCATACCTTTTGCCCGTTTTTCACTTTTTTCACTTGGATTCAAGGTGTGGTCAATCAGATCTCCTCCTTTTTTGACTAGCACCGCGTCGAATATATCCTTTGTAGGATATGAAATTTGTAGGAAATTGTAGGAATTTGTATGAAATGGAAATTCATGACTGACTAAAGATTGTCAGGTAAGATTGTAACAATATCGGCCATAGAAAATGGAAAAGTTTGTAGATTGTACAAACGGCTACAATGGTTACATGAATATCAAATTTAGTAAGGAACCCAAGACTTTAACATATTTTTGCTAGACATCAGACGGTCCTGAGACGTCATACAGTACAGACACAAAGAATGAAAACTAACGTATAAGTTTCGCATTCTAAAGACATTACCGATTTCATCATGAGAATCCGACGCTATACGGTCTGTCTTACGGATCAGTCATAATTCTTCACACATGACGATAAGTCGTTACGATTTGTTGGTTCAGAACAGTCGTAATGTTTGTTAGGTGTAAGAATCTTCATTCTTGTAACCAAGTTATCCTTCGTTTGCTTGTGATACTCCTGAATTTTGTTAGTTAAGTAATTTTAAGTGGCAACCTTCGCCCATGGACATCAGTGAACGAATATACTACTATATTAGTTCATTGATGGACATCAATAAAACTTACAGCATCGCCGACCAAGAAATTACACAGACAGGGAAAGAAAGAAAAATAATAGTTCGAAAAAACTATTATAAAAACACGCTTTTATAGAAAATCCAACTAAAAAATAGAAAAGAATTCAAATTTATTTTCTATTTTTAGTTGGATTTTCTATAAAAAAAGCGTGTGATTTTTTTAAATGAAATTTAGGTTTTTTCTTTCTTTTTTTTAATATTGATTTGTCATCGGTCCTGACCGTTAGAAGGGGGTCAAAATCAAGTCCAAAGGAGTCGGTTACAAACATACAAGTGAAACTAAATATGTTTTATACCAATGATATTAAACTATAGATACGTTATGCCCTTACAAATCAACCAAAAAATCTGTTCCGACCGAGCTACAACACACACACGTTTATCTTTTGTTTCACTACACCAATCCATATTACATTGGTAAATTATGTAAAAGGGATGGCACTACCAAAACCATAATAGTGAAAAAGACAACTAGACGGCCTCACTCAGAGGTACACTTGTCTAAATTCCACTGACATAATTTCAGCTGCCAAAAGAATTTAGGAATAAATTATTTAAGAATTCTGTCTCCCGTATACGAAAGTCGTGTTGACGTATGCGAAATGTTACGTCATCTTTCTATATTATATAGGACCATTAGGACACATGTCATCAATACGTACGGCTGAGAGCACACCACGGCAAAAGATAATTAAACTACCTTTCTCGTAGACTCGTAGGTCGAAGATTGCTACTTTCGATATACGAGTTATATTAAGTTAATAAGGGTATCTCGCGTACCTGCCAAAAGTTATGCCTGTTTGCCATGCTGTATAGAGGACTCATCAATATGTAAGGATATGCGACCAAATATTATCGAAGTTTATGATTTGAGTAGATGAAGTCTGCATATGCGTATATCATGTTGAAATCGAATCGAAATCGTCGCCTGTGATACAACATGGATGCATCAGAACAACGGACATCGAATTGGAATTCATCATCCGATTCGTATGCGGCATTTCTCATAGAAAACATTTATATATTCATGTCTACGTTTACGCATAATTTGTATGATTAAAAATTATTGTAGTAATGAATAACATTTAGTAAAGATATTCACGAAATTGCATCTGGTTGCAAAATCTTTGGAAATTGAGGGATTGTATTATTGTATACCTCCAGAATTGATTAGACGTTAGGATCAACAATTATTTATTTATTTATTTATTTAACCTTTATTGACCACAATAAAATATCACGGTACAAATGGCGAGCTTAATGCTTAGTGCATTCTCTACCAGCTAACCATTGGCCAAAATAGAAATGCACGAAAGGCGGTTTGGGAAGGTAAGTTGATACACATATACATACATATTAATACGTACATAAAAAAAGTACACAAAATACATATATAAATACATATATAGCTATAATAAATATATAAGTTCAGATATACCTACATAGATAAACATAAATACATACATAACGTCAAAGAAAATGTCTTTAGTTACGTTGATGACAAGCCTGTAGATGAGTCCTGAGGTTCTTTTTAAAAACAAGTTTACCAGCGGGTCTTCTGATTCTATCGGGAAGTGCGTTCCAAAGACGAGCCGCTTGAACTGTGAAAGAATTAGAAATGAAACCAGAACGGTGCAGTGGGATTGAGAGAAGATAGGATTCGGTCGAGCGAAGCTGCCGATCATGGGAAGAACAAAGAAATTGAAATTTGGATTTTAAATAGACTGGAGAATGGGGATCAAATAATACAGAAGAGAGTAAACAAAGTAACCTGACGTGCCGTCGCTCGCGGATGCGGAGCCAGTTAAGCTTGGAGAAACAGGAGGAAACATGGTCATATTTGCGTAAGGAAAAGATAAAGCGAACGGCATTATTGAGGAGACGATCCAGTTTGTCCAGTTGAGACCCACTCATGTCCAGAGAGCACACATCACCATAATCTAAGATAGGGAAAATAAGCGCTTGAACTAACTTAGCCTTAGTTTCGATAGGAAGAAAGTTCCTAAGCCGGTTAAGTAAAGTTAACGAAGCCGTTACCCTGCGATTTACTTCACTTACCTGCGCGTTCCAACTTAAAGTATTATCGATTAAGACGCCGAGGTCTTTGACACTAGCTTGATAAGTAATAGTGCAGCCTTCAAATTTGACGAGATCAACTGACTCCATGTCAACTTTGGCTATCTGGTGCGGACTACCTATCAATATAGCTTGGCACTTGCTAGGATGAAACAATTCAACAATTCAATGTATGATTGCATGGAGAGCTAGTAATCATTGGATTCCCAGATGAATTCTTGGCCAGCAACGCATAAATTATACTTTCGGTATTATCAACACTTACCATTATTTGGGTAAAAATAATGCATTCAGTTAAAAAGTTATATTTTCCGGTTGTATGTTAGCATGGAATGATTACAACCTTAATATGGTTGTGATTTCGTTTCATGAAACCATTCTATCGCAGGTAGGTAATAGTATTACGAGGTACCCATAATTAAGGCTTTAAGGTACAAAAAGTTGGCTTTAGAGCGTGGGTTCCACAAAAGCGTGTTTCGTGGTTTTTGGTGGCTTACAAATCAACAGAACTCCGGTTCGTTCTTCCTTTTGCTTTGGTGGAAACCAGCCCTAAACCTTAGGCGCCGGCCACACAGAAAAGACGCAAGACACGGACCCGTCGCAGTCGCGGCGCCCGTTTAATCTACTTTCATACAAAATATATGCAGCCGTCGCGACGTAAAACATACAGAAAAGACGGGACGCCGACAGGACGCTTTCTCGTCGGCGCCCTATTGGAAAACATACAGAAAGGACAGGACGCGGGCCTGCGTAGGCGCCAGCGGGGGAGCGGAAAAGACGCGGAGAGCAGGTTCTAATTATTATAGTGATTAAGTACTCTGTGGCCGGGAAAAGCCCAGTGTGCACCGACCGTCACGCCCGTTCCTTGTCTTTTCTATATGTTTTAAAAAGTCGTGACGGCGCCCTGTCTGCGACGGGTCCGAGCCCCGTCTTCGTCTTACGTCTTTTCTGTGTGGCCGGCGCCTTAAGCATTATCAACAAGACCTTTAGGAGTATGTTTAACTATAACTGTATACTTTGTTGCAGATAAAGTATACAAGATGTGAACACAACGGCCATGGACGAGGGGTGCGTCAACTGCAGCGTCTTTTTCGACCTGAACGCCACTCTGTACGGAAACTATTCCAGAAATGTCACCATTAACAAGTTTTACTTTTACCAGGTAATTATTATCTACTTTGACCATGTAATATTATATTATCATCTTTTTATAAAATGGTTATAGGAGCCAGATATGCTACTTATAATTATGATGGTAAATTAGCACAGTATCTCTAATGCTTGAAGAATTATAAATACTGCGGACTTCACATTGCCTGCGAGGCTGCAAAGAAGTGATGAATTCGTGTTAATTATTCAGCACTGTAACTAGAATGAGCTCGCCAGACAGGTAAACCTTATCGTTTTATTTTAAATTAGCTGCGAACAGAGATCTTCGTCATTATGAATGGATACGATTGGTTGGAACGTTTGCAGACAATACGTATTTCATCGTCATAATTATAATTATCTTTTCCAATAAATATAATACACATACCCAGTTTAACATTTAAGTACCAAGTTTACTTGTTACTTTTACGTAACAAACGCCAAAAGCAAAGAGGCGGCAATTTGTATAGTTTATCGAATCAGGTAAATTAACTTGCGCTCAGAAGCCTATTCTGAAGGTATTTAGAATTAATTTTCCTCCTTTACGGAATTGCGAGGAAATGGTCTCAAATAAAGGTAATTATTTTATGTTTTACGAACGATTAAAGCGATAAGGATGGAAATTTGCAAATAATCTCAAGATTAGGGAAATTAGCACCATTCAAAGGATATTTTGTGTTTAACTCTCCAAGCGGTTTGTCGTTAAGTTTTAAAACAATACTTTGTTCTGTGGCCTGGAATTGGGAGAAAGATTTGGAAATCTGTAGTTTTCCCCTTAAAAATAAATAATAGGCAGAAAACAAAAGTAACGCCTGAAAAATGTGATATTGTTTTCATGATAAACATGTATAATTTCGTCAATAAGTTTCGTTAAGTAAGTGGTAAGTAAGTAAGTAGTCACCACTGTTCATGGTCATACATATCTACATGTCTTGTATGTATCAGCGTCTACAAAATCATCTGCCTACCACACAACACTGTCTAATTTCCCCTAAGATCAGGAATTTTGAGCTACACATTCTTAGAACTTCGATAAGATTCTCTGTTTCGTTGGTAACATGGACAACAAACAAAGACTAGAATATGAACATCCCTCGGGTGAAATTTAAAGAAATTTAAAGTCACCTTTGAAATGGCACTCCGGCATGTAAATCATTAACCATAAGTCGTATGTCTTCTTTCCTGCACATTATTCGACTAAAGCGTATATGTTTTGCTGTTATTTATTTATTGATTTATTATTGAACCTTACACAAGTAATGGAATATAAGGCGGACTTAATGCTAAAAGTATTCTCTGACAGTCAACCTTAACTGTTGTCTTCTCGCTCTTCAATATTTACAATATCTTATTCAACTTCTACCCACGCCTTCTTTCCCAGAGCATGATTAAGTAGCGTAGGTAAGTAAGACAAAAATTTAACTTCGATAGGAGGTTACCCCTTTAGTTCAATGCATGTTAAAAAGGCAGCATTGTAAGTAATAGTACCTTCCATAGATAACGTATGAGTCTAGACCATAGTGTAATCTCGTCGTTATTATCGCGTGAGTAATGCTTTAGGATGATACCGTTAACACGCTAGTACTAACTACAGTATTCTAATTATCTTGTCAAATGGTAATAATAAACTGTCTGAAGGGTTTCGTTATTCTGTTAATTTAATTAAATATTTAAATTTATTTTCGAATATATTCTGCGATAATTGAAAAAGCAATTATAAAGTTAATGTAGCAAAGCAATAACCCATAATTTTATTGTCCAACTGCTGGGCTCACAATGTAAGGGGAAAAGGCCATAGTCTACCACGCTGGCCAAGTACGGATTGATAGTAAAAGTAGCATCATACAATGATATTTAAAAACAATAGATACGTCATGCCCTTACAAATCAACCAAAAAATCTGCTAAGACACATACGAGTACACGTTTTTCTTTTGTTTCACTACACCAATCACACTACAGTAATACGCGAAGGCATTTTAACGTTGTATGTCAAACTCTAGCACTTCTGACAACAACAAAAGCGTGCCTATCGTCTAGTATTGACAGAGAGACTACGAGCAGACGAGGTCAATTGACTGCTTTTACGATCATCATCTTCGGCGCGCTAGTGATATATCTACCTCTTTTTTACTTATAATAACATCGGCATCATATCATAATTAAGTATCAATTCACATAATATCCTATTATATAAATGTGAATATTTATAAGGGTGTTTGTAACTTTTTCACGCAAAAAGTAATTGATGTATTTTCATGAAATTTTGCATACAAATACAACGCTGAACAAAGAAAACGCAGGCAGAGCCGTGGTCAGAGCACTATTTAAGTTGATAAGAGTTCAAGCCAATAAACATACATAACTATTATAGTAAATACGACAAGGCAATTGTGCCATTCTCCTGTCGGAAATTACTGGAATCGGATCCTTCCAGTTTAATCCCCAGGCACTTGTAGGTACTTGATTGTAGGTACTGGATGAATTGTCAACGTTGGAAACGTTTGCCCCAATACGACAAAAATGATGATACACCATTCCAAAGGGTTGTAATGAAACGCTACCTTTATTACTCGATTGCCAAGAAGGGTTATATTTTTCGCGCGTTTGTATGTATGTATGTATATATGTATGCATGTAATATTCTTTATTACCTTATATCTTAAAAACTACTGAGCCAATTTATATAATTAAGATATCGTTAGATTCGTCTTCATAACCCAAGTGTTCTTAGATAGGTGACTTTAAAAATAATATTATTATGGCGGCTGTGAGATTCCATTGTTTAAAGTATCAAAAAAAAATCAAATGATGAAATATGAGTATAAAGAGCTCATCATAAGGTTTTCAAAAAGGTATATCTTGATAGCTTTTTTGATAGCAGGTGTTTTTTTTATTTTAATTTTTTTTTAATCGTTACAACTTTACCAGTTTTCATTGAAATTTATGTGGTCTATTTAAATAGTCTTACTCATCGATTTCGATGACCGCGACAAATTCAGTGTCGCTATTTTGTATTGTAAGCGCTAATATTCTGCCGTCATACGGTGAAAGGCCGTAACTCAATTTTTGACAAAAATGAGTTAAATATAGATTCGGAATCACCAAGAAATTTCCAACCTTTCTGTGTAGGTGATATAGCTCTAACTCAATCGTAGCCCGAGTTACAAGTAGATAAAAAGGCGTAACTTAGTCCCAGAAACGTTGTTATCTAGGATGAATAGCCATAAATTCGTTTTTTAAGCCCTTTCTTATTAGTAAAAGCAATTCTCATGTTTGAAAAGCCGTAATTTCATTTTTAGGCCTTTTCAAATTAACATAATTCACCAGCAATGATTCGATATCCTACAATCAAAAACCCTAATAGACGTTAGGGCTTTTAATTATTGTATTCTCGCCGAACTTTACTGTTAATTTTCAAATAACTTACATATTTTGAGTTATTGGTCGCGGCACGACCACTGACCAGCAACAGACGGGCTACCGACGCCACCCTTAATGCGTGCACTCATGGATCGCGGCCTAGTGCACCAGCGGCACATAATTATTATAAGAAATTGTAACATATCATTTAAATTCATTACAAGTACCTATTGAGTAAACGAGTAGTTTTACTTCTAATCAACCAATGACCACTTACCATCAGGTGGCCTGTCTGCTTTTTCGTCAGTCCTTCAGGATATAAAAAAAGACATTTTGTCAAAGACTGATAATAATAAATAAGTTTTATGTCCCAAATCTTATGAAGATACTAATGATAAAAGGCGTAATGTTTTAATTAAGGCTTTTCTATTTAAAAGGAATAACAGTATAAAATCTTCGATTCTAGTGAGAAAAGACGTTAACTGAAATCATAACAAGAAAAGACCTAACTATCTAGTTGAGGCTTTTCTGTTTAGGGTTGTATAATTTTCCTTATATTTTTTCTAAAATGAAAGGGAAAATTGAATTTAAAAAAAAACTGTGTTTCAGTTTATAATTAAAACCAAATGTAATAGAAAAAAGGAATTATTATACGAATTATCAAAGATTAAAATCATAAAAAATGCCTGTAGATAGTGCTTAAAACTTTGCTTCAGACAAAAGTGCAATTATCTCAAAACTGCTTTTTCGTAGTTACGGCCTTTCACCATATGGGGGCAGTATTATGGCTAGCTAGACCAAATTGTGTTTTGAAAACTCGATCACAATATGGTATTCAGTACGGTTCTCCAATCGAGTTATTTATGTGGTCTAATAGAAGTGCCACCTAATCAAAATAAAAATAAAAAATATTCAATGTGTAGAAAATTTGCTCTTTGAGTTTAGTTTACAGTACAGATAGATAGTTTATACCTAAACAATTTTGTTCAAATTGTCTAAACATTATACAAATTTAATTAATATTAAATATAAATTTTCTTAACATCCCATTAAGGGCAAAGTATTTTATTAACGCAAAATATTCAGGTACTGTTATGTTGAACCTCCATCTTCACAAAGTTAACACAAAATCTTTATTAACTCATAACTTAGAACTGGGAAGCCATTAGAGGCACTTTGTTATTTAAATTCGTTTTACTCAACCTGAATAACATTGGACCCTCAGTAGGACCGGATCGTAGGAGATTGAAATCGGATGAGTCGGATTTATTGTAAGTATAATACAAATTAGATTGCCTTCAGGCTGTAAAATAATATTCAATTTTTTTTTAATTTCGTTCAACAAAAACGTCATTAATTGATTTTATTTTATTTATTTATTTAAACTTCTGAACCACAAAACAAAGTAAGAGGTACAAAGGCGGACTTAATGCTAAAAGCATTCTCTACCAGTCAACCTTCGGGAAGTATGAGAAACATCAAAGGCGGTATTGTGAAAATAATGAAGAGAAAAACAAAATAACATGAACTAAAAGGACGGAAAGGAACTTGATTCATTGTACATGCTGCAAAATTGTTGTGTACTTTGCAATGTAAGGTAATTTTAGCAAAATAGATGTCATTAATGCAAATATTAGGAAATAATGGCTTGGAAATTTCTTTTTTCTTAATCGTAAAATTGTAAATACCGTAAGGCGGCCCCTAGACGATCAAAAGTTTTACGCCATATTAGGAATTTTGCAATATTATTGACCTTCTAGAATGAAAGTTTGAGCGAGTTTAATTTTCATTGCACTATATTTTTCCATTGAACCGTGTAGGGTCAGTATTGCGCAATAATTTTCAATCTGTGTTTCGTCTTGGCGGAAAAAGGAAAGAGAGTTTATCATCGAATGTATCCAATTGTACAGAGAATTGTCATCTCTCTGGAATATCAAAAACAAAGAATATCATGACCATCATAAGAAAATGTTGCTTATAAAACATTGTAATCTAAATACAAATAGACATTTTAACAGAAAAAAAATGATGTAAAGAAAAATTCAATTCTTTGAGAACTACTGGAGGGAGCTCAAGAAACAACTCCTGTCGATGAAATTGGGATCTATAGTACAGACGACACATACCAAATTCTTTATAGTATTTCTCCAACTCAACACGAAAACATTGCACTGTTTATATCATTTTGCCAATATAATTATACAATACAATACAATATACAATACAATGAAATGTATACAATACAATGAAATGTATTGTACAATGTTATTGTAAGTAGGTCTAGAGGCCAGGGAGGTTTTTGATTCACAAACGGGCTTCCGAACGTCTCCGGCTTACATTCACTCCAGGGGTATGTGCAGACTAATACCACGGGGAGGGGTTGACTAAGTCGGTTCTGTCATTTTGAAAAAGTTAACTAGAATGTAATAAATAGATTTTCACTTCACTTCGATAGAATAATCTACCAAAACAAATTGCTTTAAATTGTAAGCAGTATGTTACGGTTCACAATCTTTCGACAGTTTACAGTCTCGTGAGATAGATTCTAGTGTAACGGTATTTACAATTTTAAGTGAAAATATACATAGGTATACAACGCTCCCAGTAGTTCAGTTAGGATTAGGCCGCCCCCCCCCCCCAGGCAACACTATCTCGCCTTAATTTTTTCTTACAAAAAAAGAAAATGTGTGCAATTCACACGTGGTAGAAGTGAAACTTTCCAAAATTTTGGTGTCAAGATAATGAGATGAAAAAGCAATAAATCGAATCTTCTACCTTGTTCCTCGCGCCATCTATGAATACAACTTAGCACTTTTTAAAAGATAACCACGAACATAAGAAAAAGAAAACAGTGGTAACTAACGCCATCTCTTAACATAATATGAAGAGTAAAATGAGCAGCTAGCGCCATCTATCTAGCAATAAAACGAATCTTCTATCTTATTCCTCGCGCCATCTATGAATACAACTTAGCATTTTTACTGTCTGTATAATCGGTCGGTCGATCGACAAATATTAAACAACGAAAATGAAATTCTTCACAACGATTCTAAAGAAGTTTCACTTCAAAAATAACAAAAATCCTACTACTAAAAAATTCTGTAATTAATTAACGTTCCACCATAACAGATCCCTGATTTATTTCCTGATTTATTCGTTTTCCGTCTGTATTGTGCTGCCTAATTTTGCTAGAAATATTCCAACATCGCATTTTAAAATTTAAATTGTTATCTTCAACTGCATTTTCGACGCAAGACTAGTACAGAAAATTCTAGAAATATTTTTCGTATAGCCCGCTTCTACTGCTCACGAGTCTCTTAAATGATTGCAGTCTTGCTGTATTAGCAGGGACGGTGAAGTTTTCATTCATTTATGTAGGTGTGTTGCCATAGTTAATTCTGCGAAACTATAATACATATTATTTACGCTATGGTACACCAAAACCTAGGCACATACTCGACCATGTTCCAAGCAGAATTGTACGCCATAATAAGATGCGTACACGTATAGTATACGTTATTGTTATTATTATTGGAACGAAGTTCCTTATCGCGCGTTGTGAAAGGGGGCTAGACGGAAAAAATTCTTACGACACTTTTTG